>BMAC01000061.1:1833877-1847249 GCA_014905375.1 Phtheirospermum japonicum | reverse complement strand
TCTCAGTTTCCTTAATTCTCATATGAAGATACAAGTAACCACTTTCAAATTCTGGGAAAGACCAAATTTCCCAAGAGGGATGAAATAGATCCACCTAGCACAAATTCCAGTAATATGTTCAGTGAATCATCCTCCCTAACAGTTCCTAAGTATCTTTGCGCAACACACTACAAAATGTGCTAGGATGAGAGGTTGTACGTCACTCAACACAAACTGACTGATTAAACTAAAAATTTATCTTGTCTCACTATGTTTGGGTGTGAGAGATTTTTCAGTAGGTTCACTTCCTTTTCAAGCTCCCCTATATATTCCTGCAAATCCATTACCCCAATGCTCCATTAAATTCAACCTTGTTGTATTTTCAATAATTCAGATTATTTATATACTTGTATATATTTGAATCAAATCTTTTCAAAATTTAATGGTTTTGAAAATACGCAAAGCATTGTTTTATCAAATACCTTGTGGGTGACAATTGGCAGGCATCTCCGCAGATCAGAATTGGAGGGAAATCTCATTCAGGCATTTTATCAAAACACCTTGCGGGCACCTCTGTATTGAAGCAATTTTGCAGTGATTGGTTCCCATCGTTCATCTCCACAGAATCAAGATTAATCGCTGAAAAAACATCATAATACAAAAGTTTGTACTCGATAAATAAATATGAAACTAGAAACAAAAATAAAAAAAATAATTGAAAATTAAATATGATAGAAACTTGAATTTTGGATCTTACTTCGAAAAATCGAAGATGACGTCGATGCTCAAATCTGAATATTTGTAGCAACAATCGAAAGTCTTTATGTAATCGGTATTTTTTGGCGAGAAACATCGGCCAACGGTGGTTGGGAGCCGCAATGGATCTCCATGTGTATGGGTGAGAAAAGGGATGAAGTCGACGCTTGTTATTTTCCTTTTTTTTTTTTTTTTTTTTAATAATTGCGTTAGATGGGGCGAGTGGGTGGTTCGCGGGTGGGCAACGGGTTGGACACGGGTCAACTTACATAAGTGGTAAAAAGTGGTCTCATAGTGTGAGACCGGTCTCACCCAAGTATTTGCCACATAACAATTGCAACCACACTCTAGCATCTCATTACTTGATTACACATTTTTCTAATTTCGCTGTTCCAAAATATTTGGGTTACTTGAGAGAAATTTATACTAAACCTAGAAATCAATTAGCACAACATGCCAACTTTTCTCTAGCAAAAAAATCTACTTAAAATATGTGAAGATTTGAAAGAGAAATTGTTATCGGATAAAACTCTATTTTTGTTTTGGTTTGACAATATATTTTCTTATATATTTAGTTTGAAAGATATGGTTTGGGGGAAACCACCAATAAGGTCTGGGCAGGTTCGGTTACGGGTCTGAATTCGATATGATTTCTTTACGAAATGGAGAGTTTTTAGAAATTGCCTATTAATTTCCTAGCTGGTTTAGCCAACCGAAAACATATGGAAAACAATGCAATTTCGGATTTATAAATAAGACCTGATAGACAACTAATTAGAATCATAATATTAAAAAAAAATAAAAAAATCTATCCGTTACTTCATCTTCTTTATCAAAATCTAAATTAAAAGCTGTGAATGTTCGTCCGACCGGAAAAGCCATTAAATTCTGACTGCAACTTTCCATCGAATCGCAGTAATTTTTCCTAACAATTGAAAGTATACAATAACAACAAAAATGAATACACAATATATCTGATCACTTGATCAGACTCTTATTACACACAAGATGGAAGTATAAGCCCATGGCAAACAAAAGCCAGAATAACATAAACAGTTACCAAGAGAAGGAATATCAATGCCACCCTGCAAAAAAAAAAGAAAAATATCAATCATCATCATTGGAGTTATACTGATAATTGCTTCGGAATTAAAACATTTGAATCCAACCATTTAACTTACGTAAGCTTAGCATTGCTCCACCACATTGTGCTTCTTAAACGACGACTCTGCTTTCTGAAGCGAAAACTGTTGGCTTGCATATACGAAGTTTTACCCACCAATAAGTCTAGCCGATCACCTCTCTCTAAGACTTTGTCAATATTCTCTATCATCACGGTTCGCACCTGTGCAATCCGATTAGTTAATAATATTTTTATTATATAAATTTTGAGATGTGTTATATATACCTGGCTCATTTCGCCTTTAATTCGGTTCATCCTGTCAGCATTAGGATCCTTTGAGTAGTAATCCATTTGTTGGCTAAGGACTCTGGAAAACTCATCATTCATTGCATATGCTTGTGCAGACAACACCGCTCGACCATAGCTTCGCACAAATCTTTGATGAATGTCTTCGAGAAACGCAAAAGGAATTCTCCCTGCACCGATATTAATTTAGTACGTATATGCATGCATGCATGAATTTGATCATTTGGTGTTTTTACGTACGCTGCGCGGTGTCTTCGGCCATGCAGAGAATGGTGAGACCATCGGTGCGTTTGACGTGGAAAATGTAGCGATCCTGCGAGTATGAGACGTTGGTGTCGTTGTTAGCGGCCGATAGTTTCTCGAGGATCTGTCGGGCGATGGAATTCGCGGTGGTCGAGGTGGCGCTGAACTCGGCTAGCACCACCGAACCACGAGCCACCAGCGCGTATAGAATCGCCATGCGTAGTACGTATATATATGATTACGTACCACCCTTCTCTCTGTCCCTTACGCTTCCTAGAGACGAGAGCTAGAGAGAGAGAGAGGCGCGTACGTATTAATTTGTGTTTGTGTTTTGGTTGATTTGAACTTGATTAAAATGTGAAATGCAGAGAGTGTGAAAATAGAGGTGGGTGTTTTTCAGTTTTAGATATTGATGGGAGGCGGTCGGTCTAAGTCATGCATATTTTGTGGGGAAGAGTTTCTGCAATCCCAAATTTAATAAGTTACTATAAATGGAAGTTAATTTACTCTTCTAATGTGGGGAAATGAATTGTTGGATTTGAATTAGGTTAGGAATTGAAGGTAGTGTACATGATACATACGTTTCACTTGTATTTCTACTTTATAACATACAACTAGGTGGAATTGGAATGTGTAGGAAGAGAAAAAAAATAAAAAACATTTGTTACTAAAGTGAGGACACACATTTATAAAGTGATGATCGTGCTGCTCAATATGAATTGGGTGGCATGATCATTATGAAAAGAATGTGACGCGACATGATCGTGTTTGTCAATAAAAGAAGAAAATAAAGGACACTAGTTTTGTATTTACTAAATATATATCACCAACAATTTGATCTTTTGATTCATAACCTAACATTGAGCCTCCTTAGCCACACCGAATGAAGCACCATATTTAAGAGATCATAAGGTTGAGCTGGTCTTTGAAGAACAAAATGCCTTTTCACCTTCAAAACTTGTCTCCGCTTAGCAAGATACTCGTCCCGGGGTATCCCCTCCAATATCTTCTTGATCTCCGGGATCCTTCTCACCGGAATATGGACCGAAAACCGCGTCCAATCAATCACGTCCTCGAAGGGCAACGCATAACCGTCTGAAATGATCACCGGCACACACCCCGCGTGCATCGACTCGATCAACCTCGGACTCGCCACCTCATACCCGCTCGGGCACAAACAATACTTTGCACGCGACATTAGTTTGAAGTAGTCCATGTCTTTCGGGAGATACTCGTAGACCCGGACCTCCTTGTCCCTAACGCCTTCCCAGTGACGGAATAAAGTTTCCCTCACGTGGCCGTGGGGTCCGCCCGCAAAAAAGGCGAGGATGTCTGTTGACCGGTTATGTTCCGATTGGTTGATCGTGAGGTCCGGTGGGCCGAGCCCGACGTCATCGGGGACTTTGATTTCCGGCAATGATACATCTCTTGCTGGATCGAAACCTTCGGAGACATTTGCGTTGCAAAGGACTCTAATAAAGTTTTTGAAAAGCTCAGGCTTGCCAGTTGACACTTCTGGTCCCTGCAGTAGAAAAAACAAGCCTATCTTAGACGGACATAAGAAATAAAGTACAGTGTCTACTAATCCTAATTTTGAGTACCCAATCGTGACACGCAACAAAGAAATGATCAGCTCCGGAGCTCCGATTCCAATAGGGATACTTATTGGACACGACTCGGATGTAATCCTCGACCACCTTCTGCATAGGGCGGCGATCGTAGGTGACGCGGGGCGAGTAGAGGTAGTGGATGATGTTGGTGAACCCGATTGGAAGGAAGAACACGTGGGCCTCGTCGGGATGGCGGGCCGCAAACATGTTGTGAGGGCCGTCGAGTTCGTCAATCAAGTGACCTTCGATGGAGTAAATGTCTTTCATCGCACCCCAGTGGAACAGAGGGGGCTCACCTTCTTTGTACACCCATACTTTGAACCTCTTCTCCATCTCTATGTAACTCCTAATGATAATAACAATTATTATAACATGTATAGCTATCATTGATCAGCCCAAAATTGAGAATTAAATTCGTGAGTTATTTAGCTAACATCTATATGCATGGTGGCCAACATATTAATTTTGCATATAATTAGTAAAAAGAGAGGGAAAAGCTCAACTGGTGAAAAGCGTGAGGATTTCTGTAAATGGAACCGTCCCTCGAATAATTTGGTGGTGCAGCTGCTTCACGTATGGCTGCTCGGGCTCTCGCCAGCCCCTCTTCTAATCTCTCCGTCTTGCCATCCTTCTGAAAATCCAAGAAACCAGTTAATTGTAATCGACAGTCATAACAAATTTATCACATTTCACACGTATAGCAATGACTGTGTCACCCATATTTAATTAACATTAATTCTCAAAAAAGAAAAAAAAAAGATTAAAGAATTTGATTTTGATGTGCATACGGATATGTACGTTGTGATGATGAACGTACCTGTTTATGAGTAGTAGGTGAAGAAGAAGGAGAAAAGGGAAGGAATTGGAATTGAGTGTTGAGGCAATAAAGAAAGAGAATTAGGAAAAGAGAAGAGTATAAAAGTGATGGTGTGGGGAAACTCATCAGTTTAGACATTGGATATGCATTTACACATATGTATCATCTTTTAATTTTTCCAATTATTTCCATAGCCACTGGCGGTGGGGATTAATATGAGAGACACAGTCACAGAGTCCAAGTACAAGTCCAGTGATTAAGGGGATGACTTTTTCTTGCTAGTTTCCCATCCGTTATTAAGTTCCCAGTCTTTATCCTCTTACTTTTAAACAATAATAATATATCATTTGTGATAAACCTAAATCTTTTAGCCAGGCTTATCGCTTCTCTTTTTCCTTTTCTTTTTTTTTTTTTTTAGAAAATGGGATGACAATAAATATACTAATACGTATAATCTAACACGTGAAAGTGTTGGGAAATACTAATTAAGAATACAATTATGAGACACAATATTAATATTAATGTATGATGAATTGAACGATTCTCTGAGTATTCTTCCTCACATTAACATGATTACTAATCGGTTCTTCTAATACATGATTACTCAACGAAGAGGCAAATATCCTTTTGATTACCAATTAAAAACTTAGGATATAAGATTAAGGAGTTATGCGTAGAATTTCTTTCTTTTTTTTTTCCTTCTTTTTTTTTTTTTTTGGAAGTAGTCAGTTTTCATGTTGCTAATGCCACGAAAATTTATTGAACATTTCAAACTAGGCCCAGTTTGGCTTTCAATGGATAATCACGTCCAATTGGATTCATTGTAGTACTACTAGTGGAAATAAAATTCGATGATTCTTCAAACAAACAAACAAACAAACAAAAAGGATGGGTACCGTATATTCAATATTCATTACTAGGACATTTAAGACAATAAATAAACAAATAACTAGATCATTGAGAAATCTTTATCCCAAGAATACAATGCAAAGAATAGTTGGAAGGAAAAAGGGAGTAACAATTGCCAACATCATTACATGCTATTAACGCAAGTACGCAACTCAGACGTTTCAGGGAGAAAAGGGGTGCAAAAATAAGGCCTATAGCTACTGAGCCTTGACAACACCCAGTTTTTGCAATGTGGCTTTGATACTATCCTTGTCACACTTATCGCATTCAGCACTCTTTGGATCGTCCATTGGCACAACATCTTCCAGAGGATAACTTCGGTTGGCATGGATCTGATTCGTAGCACTGCACCGTCCCTTTAGAATTACAGTTTTGTGGAGCCCACCAACCAAACCCTCGTAATCAGAATCCCCGCACTCTCCCAAGAACACAATTACATTCGATAACTCCATGCCCCATCGCACGTACAGATACCTGTGCATGCATATATCATATATATATGTGTAGTCCAAATTCATAAAATTATTCAAGGAAGAAAACGGCGTGCAAATATTCATCATGGCATTTATTTTATATATACCTAATGGCTTGAGCTCGAGAAGCAAGGACGGGGATCACATTTATCCTTTCACCATTGTTGCAGTATATAGCATGGCATCGAAGGGCCTGAATTCTCATCAATCTCTTAAGTTCCTTGAAAGGAGGAACCTGCATGCACCCATTGTGTATATATACTTAACTCAATTGAAATAAATAAATTTAAACAAAAAAATAAAAATAAATCAAGTATTATTATTACCAGTGCTGGGTCGCGCACTCTAAATTCATAGCAGTGAGAAGATCCCGAGTCGAGTTCGGTGATGACATCAGCTCCGTCACCGTCTTTCGTTTTGTCATTGACAGACGCAGCCCACCTAACCAAAGTGTTCCTCAAGCTTTCTCCACCCCAACGATAATCAATGTGGGGATGATAATCCGAATCCACCACGTACTGCGATTCAGAATCAGAAATCGGAGATGGGTAGTATATTTCGCTCCCGCTGTTACAAATAAACGCGTCGAAATAACTGGACTTCAACCCGGCCTTCTCTAGAAGAGAGTTTATTTCTGACATACTCCAAGACGTCGATAAAATGAAGCCAACAGACTGTGAATCCTTCTCCGTCCTACCAGCTTCAATTATTATTTTGCTCACATCTAAAATATCAGCTAATGAATCACAATCCACAGCAACGACAAATATGAACTTCCTCATCCTCAGCAATGGGAATCGTGAATTTTCCGGTTTGATCTCGTTCGGTGCCAACTTCAAAGGCGGAGTGTTGACCTGCTTTTTCCCAGCTGCAGCAGCGGTTTCTTGGCCTTTCAGTACTAAAGAGCCGATACCGTCTAACGACATTTTCAGCGAAAGGTCCTGAATATCCCTTAAGGAGCTTCCAGGAGAATCAGATTCTGAACCTGCGTTCGCATCGTCGTCGTGAGTTCTTTGCCATTTTGGGTGCCTTTGCTTGCAGCTCGTTATTCGTGCTAAATATGTCTTGCAATGCTCGGGCCACGAGAAAAGGTGAATGTTCTTCAATCCGTGGTCCCTACATCTGGCCCACAGATGCTTGTCGGCAACAAGCTTCAGGAGGGCGTCGGCGATGGACTGCTGATCATGTGGGTCGACTAAAACGCCGTTATCAAGAACCTATTAACAGTTTTAATTATTGTTAAAATGGAAAATCCTTAACATAAAACTTAAGTGATGCATAGAGTTCATTTTAGCCAACAAACCCTATGAATGTCAACGGGGCCTCCATTTTTTGTTGCAACGATAGGTAGACCACGAGCTGCTGCCTGATTCGTGACAATGGGTTTCAGTTATTGGATGTATAAATATTATTTTTGGATAATTGTGAAAGAAAGGAGTTTGCAAGCACCTCAATTAAGGTGAGACCAAAGGGCTCAATAAAAGCTGGATTGATGAAAACACCCTACAAAAGGCGTTGACATTAGGCAGTTTTTAAAAAATAAAAGCCACAACTTAACGCAATTCATACCTTTGTCTTTGCAGCCAAACGGTATATCTCAGGAACATCAGATTGAGTATGATGCTTAGGATATGCAACTTGACCGTACAGGTCGTATTTGTCAACCAATTTGAGTATAGAAAGGAGGACGGATGAACTTGTAGAAGACATATCATCAATTGCGTCTCTGTTTCCCATTATCAAAACCTGCAACAAATTAAATCAGAAAATTGTGAAGCAACTGAAAACAGAACAAAAACAAAAAGAAAGTGCCTTTTCAACAGTTCATCACATTTTAGATTTCCCAGATGGATAGATGCATATCAAGAGCTACTACATACAAGGTTTGCAAGATCTCTCAACTGGCGACACTCTCCAAAAGCTTTGACTAAAGTGATTAAATTCTTCTTTGGGTCCGGCCTAGCAAGAGCAAGTATCACAGGCTTGCGTGGATTGGTGAAGAAACGCATAATCTGCCAATAAAAAGAAAAGAAGAGAAATAGAGCTTAAGATAGCATGATGTTGATTAAACCACTCAAAACGGATAAGAAAATTTTGACAGGGAAACAAGATCATAGCCCTTCACAAGGACTTGCATTCAGAGAACAGGAATAGACAACCTCTGACCAAATAGGTGGATCCTGATTTCCGGAACTATCTTCATGTCCTTCCACTTCTCCATCGGTGTCTCCATCTTGTGCAACAACATTACGAAATTCCATTCCAGGAGGAATTACCTAAACATAGTTGAAATAACATCACATGCACGATACATAAACTAATGAGCCCTTAACTAATGAAGGACTATTTTCAAAGAGGAAACGGATAACCAAGATATTTGCATATATGCTATGAAGATGAGTGGTAATCATGACTTACAACCATGCGCGGCATGAACCTTCCATGACAGCTAACATTGCGTCTGATACGAGCTCGGAGTTTGCGCTCTATAACCGGATCAAACCCATCGTAAAGACGCCACTGCTCTTCTATTTCCTGTCTTGTGCTTGTGACTATTACTTCAGAAGCATCGAGAGTTATCTCCTCAGCCTCTATACGCCGCATTATTTTGTACGTCGAATTTATCTCCTCCCTCGACTGCCTCCCTTGCTTTAAAAGCTGTTCTAGCTTGTCACGTCCAAGCGAGTGGCCAGTGAAAATCATCGGCACGTTTAGAACTCCGGACAGGAGCGCAGCAGAATTTCCTGCATCTGCATAGTGTCCGTGAATGGCGATAGGCCAAAGCGGTTGGTCGCTGCCAATTTGCTTGCCGAGGACCTTAGACATCTGCAGGATGTGGCCAAGTGCACCATCAACAAATTCTGGAATATGAGGCCAGAGAACTTCTTTAGAGATGTATTTATCTTTAGGGCCACAGGGTATGCGTATTATATATGCGCCACCACTCTCCCCGAACTCATTCTCAGGGTTTAATGGGTTCAGCATCTCTATTGGTTCACCATAAGTCCAGTCCACATCTGGTGCCATTACTTGCCTCGTCAGCAAATCAACACGATAAACTCCAGGCATTGAACCCAAGGCTCTGGCTAGTTCCACTACATACTTAACCTAATAGCAGCAGAGAATCATGTTACACAGATTTAAAAAAGAAAAAGAAAAGAAAAGTTAAGGCTGCATGATTTGAAACACAAGCCTACCTGACCTCCTGTATCAGAATCCCTACCAAGTTCCATGTTTTCTCCGCGGATCAAGCCATGAAGACTGCAGAAAGGGAAAATGGACAATGGAAAAATTACATTAATACACCCTATTTTCTTTCCAACATTAGGGAAAAAATACTTATTTACAATAGGAGATATTTCAGGAAATATAGAAGGAGGATTGAAGCAATCCTATACCTGATCAGGACGATATAAAGTTTTTTATCTGCATGTGGGCTAGCCAAATTTGCCATCATGTCAACAGAACTAACCCTCGGCATTCTTCCTCTGACACTGTCACCATGAGCTGACATATCACCAACTGTATCGCCCTTTTCTCCTTCTGATAAGTCTTCTGACATTTCAGCAGTTGCCTCTCTGCGAGCCTTTTCGCGTTCGAGATGCCTCTTTGTCCTACGCTGTGCTTCTTCACCCTCAATCTAGATATGAAACCAAGTTGATGTAAAACATATGGCTTAAACTACTGTATACATATGGCACAATTTACCATAACAACGCGATGGAAACATAAGGACTGCAATCCGGAGTGAACAAATTATATTACTTATTATTAGAGGCAAAATAAATAAATGCAGAGTAACAACAGATTTGTACATAGAACAAATACTACAAAACAAATTAAATCACTGCAATCCATTCTATACCACTCTAGTGTTGATCTCATCAGTCCATATAAACGAATCAGCCAGAGATAAAATCTACCTTAATTATTAAAATCAGTGGTAGATGCTGGCAGTGCAACAAGTAATCCTATTTGCAAAACAATTAAAGCAGAGAACTATACTTGTTTTTTCTTGCGGGCCAGGGTCCAAATCCTCCAGCACATATTCTCCAACCTCGTGTTCCTCTCCTCCGAGTTCCGAATTGCTGATGCCTGGGATTGAATTGAAATATAGATTCAACTACTTCAGCGTAAAACACAAAAAATGCACATTCAACGCATAAAATGGCATCGTTCATTCATGGCGTACACTTCAAATCAGTTTAACAAATACAATACATCAATAGAAATTCTGGGTAGCAATTAGCATGGCCGAAAATTGAGAGGCAGTAATTAAAATCGATGATCAATACGAAAAGGGGGGAAAATTAGCTACTCGAGTGACATCAAACACTTCAAAATCCTAAATTATAGAAAAGAAAGATCATCTTCACGAATAAATATCATTCAAAATCGAGGATCCAGCACACGGCACAAAAGTGATATTTACAATTTTCTAGCTTAAATTGAACATGCATAAAATGGTGGTGATTATGGGAAAACACAGTAAATATATACGTACGCGAACCCAAGAGCGGTGTAGATCGGTCTCATTGAAGCCGGTGATGACTTCTTCGACGAAGTACTGTGCGGGGCTGAATCGACCTCGCTCTCGCAAAAGCAGAGATGATTTCTTATCGTTGATCCCGGTATCGACATCCAGTATCGCCTCCAGGTAACTGTTAATCCAGTCATTTCCCGCCATATTCCCTCTTTTGGTATCTTCGGATTGAGAGAGACGATTAGAGGTCCGACGAAGTTCTAATTTTAGTCACGGCAATAACGCCGGCGTGGTGTGTGAAACTGAGGCGGTTCTGTTCTGTGGTAGTTAATGAGAAAGGGGGATGAGGTCCATGAGGAGGAGCTGGGATGACAATAAACTGCCAGGTGGAGGGATCGGAGAGATTTGACTGGGTTCCAGTTTGGATCATTTTTTGTGGGCCCAGATCCACTTCTAACCCGGTCCAACTCCCCAAGCCCTCAAACAAAGTTTCTTTTTCTTGGCCAGGTCTGCTGATTGAAGACTTCGGCCCACTAGTGAGATGAGCTATATTTTGGTATGAAAGTCATTGTTATGTATACACGGTATATTGTACGTATATTTAAAGATAAAGAAAATAAACATTTAATTTAACAAATACATTTTTACTATTGACGTCCACAATTATGTGTTCATCTTATTATGAGAAATTGTACACTTATTACATTAAAATTCATATTTATCACATTGTATATGATTAACACACACACACACACATATATATATGATTAAGATCATATGAGAACCAATTCCCTAGGTGGGAACCTATGAATCGCTATATTACATTTTATGTGTTGTTAATTTAAATAATACAAAATACTATTTATATTTTCACATTACTTTTTTTATATTCCATTGATTTTACTATTATCTTAATTAGCATATACATGATTCATAAATAGCATCACATCCTATGTAATATAGCAGGTTCTTAAGTTTCCACTTAAGGATAGGTTCCCATGTGAACCCACCTCTATCTATCTATCTATCTATCTATCTATCTATCTATATCACACACACCACACACATATATATATATAATATATATATATATATATATATATATATATATATATATATATATATATATATATAGGATTGGGTTCAAATGAGAACCCCGTCATTATATGTGAACCTAGGGACTAATCCTGGCCTTAGATCTAATATTGCACAGTGCGATTATATGTCCAGGTTCATTGTGCTTTTTACACAGTACTGTAGTGCTAAAATCAGTCTAGTTTTTTTAATTTAATTATATATATATTCTTTTACGTTTTAAAACATGCAATATGTATCTTAAATTGTAGATCTTGAGAATGTGATTAATTTGATATATATTTCATTCAAAACGAATAAAATTTGAAAAAGGTTATGGTTTGTTGAAGATTTGAGTTTCATTTCAAATTTTGAATTTGCAGTTTATAGACGAAATTTGAGATGCTTTTTTGTATACAATCGTAGTATTTTTTTTCTTAATCTATTGTGCTTTATAAAGCACAATAATACCCTTTTTAATTAATTAATGCATTTTTTACATTATTACCATGCTGACATGTCATGATCTCAACCATCAAGATTACTCTATCTAATGGTCAAGATGAGTCCCTAGGTTCACATACAACGACGGGTTCTCATTTGAACCCAACCCTATATATATATATATATATATATATAACTGTATATTCATATTTATCATAACAAAGATCAACTTTATCAAAACAGATAAGAACATGTTTATCACAACAAATATTTTATATTCTTATGCCTGTTATGTGTTCTTAAATGTACATTTACTATAGTAAAATGGATATATATATATATATATATATATATATATATATATATTTATATATATTATATATATATATATATATATATTATATATATTTATCACGATAAATATATATATATATATATATATATATATATATATATATTTATCACGATAAATATAAAAATATTTTAATGAAGATGAACATTTATCACATTTAAAATATACTTTTTACCTGGGTGTAAGGTACAATGTACACCCGAGTGTACATAATAATTTGCCTTAGGTATGGAATGGGTCGGGAACGATGGCAAGATGGTAATGTGGTGCACCTAATATGGTGAACTCGAATTTTTGTATGATGGTATATGTATATTTTATTTGATGATATATGAGTGTTATATGTGATAAATATAATTGTCGACGACATCAAAATCCATAATCGAACAAAACATACATCGGAAAAAAAATTTGACAGTACCTCATTCTCACCACCACCACCTTACTCTCCAAGCGCCGCCACCACCTCCGATGGGTTTTCCCCATCATCTCCACCGGACTAATTTATAGAACACATACCTCATTGTCCGCCATCCCACACAATACTCGGCTTCCAGGACCTGGCGGCCCACTGCCCTCATCACCATCTTGGGCCCATGCCGACTCCTCTCTCCTCACGTGCCCCACGTGCTCCATCCCTCTCCTCCTCCAAGAGTACTTCTCTTTCCACTCCTTCCCGCGCGCATACACAATAGATAGTTTTTTTAAAAAGCATCTTGGACCCTACTGCCAACAATATCTCCTACCCCGTCGCCGATCTTTTCTTCAACCCCATCTGTTGACCTTTTTTCTGAGAATAATTA
>BMAC01000061.1:1821323-1833852 GCA_014905375.1 Phtheirospermum japonicum | reverse complement strand
ATATATATATATATATATAGAGAGAGAGAGAGAGAGAGAGAGGAGAAGAGAGACACACACACACACACACACACACACACACACACACACACATATATATATAATATATATATATATATATATATATATATATATATATATATATATATATATATATAGGATTGGGTTCAAATGAGAACCCCGTCATTATATGTGAACCTAGGGACTAATCCTGGCCTTAGATCTAATATTGCACAGTGCAATTATATGTCCAGGTATATATATATATATATATATATATATATATATATATATTTATCACGATAAATATAAAAATATTTTAATGAAGATGAACATTTATCACATTTAAAATATACTTTTTACCTGGGTGTAAGGTACAATGTACACCCGAGTGTACATAATAATTTGCCTTAGGTATGGAATGGGTCGGGAACGATGGCAAGATGGTATGTGGTGCACCTAATATGGTGAACTCGAATTTTTGTATGATGGTATATGTATATTTTATTTGATGATATATGAGTGTTATATGTGATAAATATAATTGTCGACGACATCAAAATCCATAATCGAACAAAACATACATCGGAAAAAAATTTGACAGTACCTCATTCTCACCACCACCACCTTACTCTCCAGCGCCGCCACCACCTCCGATGGGTTTTCCCCATCATCTCCACCGACTAATTTATAGAACACATACCTCATTGTCGCCATCCACACAATACTCGGCTTCCAGGACCTGGCGGCCACTGCCCTCATCACCATCTTGGCCCATGCCGACTCCTCTCTCCTCACGTGCCCCACGTGCTCCATCCCTCTCCTCCTCCAAGAGTACTCTCTTTCCACTCCTTCCCGCGCGCATACACATAGATAGTTTTTTTAAAAAGCATCTTGACCCTACTCCAACAATATCTCCTACCCCGTCGCCGATCTTTTCTTCAACCCCATCTGTTGACCTTTTTCTGAGAATAATTAAAGGTATTTTGATCTTTTACATGTCCCAAAGTGATATTTTTAAATATATATAAATGTATAATGGCATTTTGATAAACAAAATATAAAAAAGCTGTTATAAATGTGGACATAGCATATCATTATATGGTCAATATGTAAATAGTATTAGCAATAGTATTCAAAGGGACACAATAATTAGGTCACGTGATCCTTTCTTCTATAAAATGAGCAAACCTTAGTCATTTTGTAATGTAGATGAAAATAATATATTTCTTGAGTTTGTTTCTCCCAATATATTACTTGAGCTCATTCCTTCTCCAATTAAATAAATTTAGTTTGATTAATATGATGCATAATTAATAACACGTTATCAGCACGAACGCTCTAAAACATTTTGAGTATTACTAACTATCCCAAAGGTAACGTTTCATACAAATATACTTCTTCTATATCAACATACATATTTATTTAAAAATCGTATATACCATAATATATTTCTTGAGTTTGTTTCTCCCAATACATTACTTGAGCTCATTTCTTCTCCAATTAAATAAATTTAGTTTGATTAATATAGTGCATAATTTATAACACGTTATCAGCACGAACGCTCTAAAACATTTTGAGTATTACCAGCAATCCCAAAGGTAACATTTCATACAAATACACTTCTTCTATATCAACATACATATTTATTTAAAAATCGTATATAACCATAATTATAGATAAATGAGGCTCTACCACCATCTTTAATACTTGGCAAGATCACTGAATGAATTATTTTATTCTACTACTTGATTATGAAACACCCACTAGAAAGGTTTACCGAGTATTGTGATGTGAATAATTATTATCTATTAATCTTACTACTTGATTATGAAACACCCACTAGAAAGGATTACCGAGTATTGTGGTGTGAATAATTATTATATATTAATATTGCTACTTGATTATGAAACACCCACTAGAAGGGTTTACCGAGTATTGTGGTGTGAATAATTATTATCTTTTAATCTTACTACTTGATTATGAAACACCCACTAGAAAGGCTTACCGATTATTGTGGTGTGAATAATTATTATCTATTAATCTTACTACTTGATTATGAAACATCCACTAGAAAGGATTACCTAGTATTGTGGTGTGAATAATTATTATCTATTAATCTTGCTACTTAATTATGAAACACCCACTACAAAGGTTTACCGAGTATTGTGACGTGAATAATTATTAATCTTGCTACTTGATTATGGTACGAGTTATTTCTAGCTTTGTGTTCTTGATCTTTGCTTTATTTATTAAAGATATCAACATGTATTAATTGTTATATATGTTTACACATCTTTATGCTTTAAATAAAATATCATTAATATCAGATTATTAATAATATGCACGTTCTTTTGATGAACTTGAGGCACTTGACATCAGTGGGAAGTATTACTTATCATGGATACTGGATGCTGATATCCATCTAAATGCCAAAGGTCTTGGTGATACAATAAATGAAACAAAAGAAATATCAACTCAAGATAAGGCAAATGGTATGATTTTCCTTCGCCACCACCTCCATGATGGTCTGAAAACTAAATAACTCACAATCAAAGATCATGCAGATCTTTGGAAATCATTAAAAGAATGATATGACCATCAAAAAATGGTCATCCTCCCGAAAGCTCGAGTATGAGTCGACAGCACTACGATCTCAGGAATTTAAATCTGTTAACGAATATAATTTAGCCATGTTTCGAATTAGTTCAAAGCTAAAATTATGTGGAGATAATATCACTGACTCTGATATGCTTGAAAAAAAATTCTCCACATTTCATGCTTCTAATGTGATTGACAACAATACCGAGAGCGAGGATTCAAAAAATATTCAAAACTAATTTCATGCCTTTTATTGGCTGAACAAAATAATGAACTGTTAATGAAAAACCATGAGTCTCGTCCCACTGGCTCGACCCCGATACCCGAGGCAAATGCAACATTATCCAGTATTAATAACGGACATGGTCGAGGTCATGACATGAATCGTCGATGTCGACATGGTCGTGGCCGTGGATATGGGCGAGGAAGAGAAAAAAGTTTTTCAACCAAATTATCGTAACTATAATAAGGCAGATATATGGGAAAAACGAGAAAAAGATAATAATAGCATAAACAGATCTCAAAAGGAAGGTGCTTGTTGCAAGTGTGGTATGCCGAGTCATTGGTCGCGTATATGCTGCACACCAAAGCACTTTGTTAATATCTATCAAGAATCAAAGAAAGGAAAAGGAAAGGATGTTGAAACAAACTTTGCTACAAGTGATTCTAATAATTTTCCTTATGCCTTGATCAATGACATGACTCACTTGGATATGGCCGATATGATTGATAAATCTGAAGAAGAAAATAACGTGGAGGAGTGATTGTTCAATTACCATGGTTTTACAAGTATTGATATTATATAATTATATAAGTGTGGTATATTAGTGTGATTCCATGTGTGTGATATGTCATGAGTATGGTATGTCATCTTCTTAAATATGTGGGATTTATGATCCTATGAGTATGGTAGGTCATTTCCTTAAATATGCGTGATTTATGGTCTTATGAGTGTGGTATGTAATTTCATTGTACACGAGTGATTTTTGGTTGTGTTGTAATTATTTCTTATTATGAGTATTGTATGCTTTTCATAGTTTGATGTAATAATATCATGAGTATTACCTATTCTGTTTTTACAATGCTTCATGATTAATTACTTACACTTGTTCTCTCTTATTTAAAAATAGATCATGAATATACTTCGATCCAAAAATCAAGGCGGTGATTTATGTCTTGCGGATAGTGTTATAACACATACCATACTTCAGGATAAGAAGTATTTTTTCCATCTGAAGATCGATGAGTTAAACATCAATACAATATCTGGTAGTGCAAAAATAATTGAAGGAAAAGGAGAGACAAGTTTTCTAATGCCCGGAGGAACAGTGTTTACAATAAGAGATGCATTATTCTCTTCTAAATCCTAAAGAAACTCTTAAGTTTCAAGGATATTCGTACAAATGGGTATCATGTTGAAACCATGAATGAAGGAAATTACGAATATATTTGCATTACATCAATTACTTCAGGAAGAAAGTGTGTGTTAGAAAAATTACTGGCCTTATCATCCGATTTATACCACACTAATATCAAAGTATTGAAATATATGCCACAGTTAACTCGAAGTTTACTGATACTTTTAAGGTTTAGCATGATCAGTTAGGTCACCTTGGTTCAATTATGATGCGAAAAATTATTGAAAACTCAAATGGTCATTCATTTAGAAATCAGATAATTTTTCAATCTAAGGAACTATCGTGTATTGCTTGTTCTCAAGGAAAATTGATAATTAGACCTTCACCAATCAAAGTTGAGAATGAATCACCACTATTTTTGGAGAGAATCCACAGTGATATATGTGGGCCTATTCATCCACCTTGTGGACCATTTCAATATTTTATGGTATTAATTGATGCTTCTACCAAATGGTCACACGTATGCTTATTATCGTCACGAGTATGGCATTTGCCATGTTTCTTGCCCAACTCATTAAATTGAGAGCACAATTTCCTGATTACATGATAAAAAAAGTTAGACTAGACAATGCTGGAGAATTTATATCCAAAAACCTCAATGATTATTGCATGACACTTGGAATTGATGTTGAACACCCAGTGGCACATGTTCACACACAGAATGGTTTGGCTGAATCATTAATTAAACGTCTTCAGATTATTGCTAGACCATTAATAATGAGAACGAACCTTCTTATATCTATATGGGGTCACGCTATATTACATGCTGCAACACTAATACAAATCAGACCTTGTGCATATAATAAATACTCCCCATTACAGTTGTCATCTAGTAGAGAACCAAATATTTCACATCTTAAAATATTTGGATGTGCCGTATATGTGCCTATACCACATCTTACAAAATGGCCCACAAAGAAGGTTAGGAATTTACGTTGGATATGAATTTCCTTCGATAATTAAGTACCTCGAACCAAGAACGTGACATATTCACTGCTCGTTTTGCTGATTGTCATTTCAACGAAGAAGAATTCCCACTTTTAGGTGGATAAATAAAAAGGTGTGGCAAATGATATTATTGGTGTACATTATCATTATTGCACCTTAATACTCCCACAAAACAATGTGAACAAGAAGTTCAACAAATTGTACACTTACAAAATATAGCAAATCAATTATCAGATGTATTTACAGACACAAGTAGAGTAACGAAATCACACATAGCTGCTGTAAATGCTCCAAACCGAATAGAGATTTCAAAAGTGCAATCAAAGGAAAATATATCAAATGACTCTAAGGCACGCCTGAAGCGTGGACGACCAATCGGTTCCAAAGATAAAAACCCTCGAAAGAAACGAGAAGTTGAAAATTGTAATGAATCCAAACATAATGAATGTGTTTTAGAAGAAACACAAAAACAAGTAAATCAAGAATCCCATGAAATAAATGAATGTCATGAACATAAAAAAAAAATCACGAAATTTCCATAATTACATCCGTAGTGGAAAAATATGAGACCGAAATAAGATGCAGTGTATTGATAATATACTTTGCTATTCCATAGGGTAAGAAATTGAAAACGAAAGTGAGGATCCAGAACCAATATCTATAACCGAATTTCAAAAGAGGAAAGACTGGATAAAATGGAAAGAAGGCATACAAATTTAATTAGAATCACTAAATAAACGAAAAGTGTTTGGTCCTATTATTATTATATCTGAAACTATAAAACCCATTAGGTGCAAATGGGTTTTTATTCGAAAAAGGAATGAAAATGACGAGACTGTAAGGTATAAATCTCGTCTTGTTGCACAAGGCTTTTCCCAGAGACCTGGAGTAGACTATGAATAAACTTACTCACCTGTATCTGTTTCAAAAAATTTGGAGATGCGTCTTATGGATGTTGTAACAGTTTATATGGATCATTGGATACTGATATTTATATGAAAATCCCTGAAGGATTAAAATACATGAAATGATAAAATCAAGTCCCAAGGAAATTTTGCGCAATTAAACTACAACGATCTTTATATGGGCTAAAATAATCTGAGTGCATGTGGTATAACTGTCTAAGTGAGCTCTTGTTAAAAGATGGATATGTAAATAATCATTTGTGTCCTTGCATTTTTATTAAGAAAATAATAACTGGATTTGCTATTATCGCTGTTTATGTTGATGATTTAAACATCATTGAAACTCCCAAGGAAATTCAAGATGCAGCCAACTACTTGAAGGGTAAATTTGAAATGAAGGATATCGGTCAAACCAAATATTATCTTGGCTTACAGATAGAGAATTTGCAGAATAGGATATTTGTTCACCAATCAAATTATACAAAAAGGGTCTTAAAACGATTTAATATGGATAAGGCAAATCCTCTCAGCTCCCCAATGGTTAACGAAATACTGAATATTGAGAGTGACCCATTTCATCCTTGTGAAGATAACGAAAGAATACTTGATCCTGAAGTACCATATTTAAGTGTGATTGGAGCCCTCATGTATCTTACCAATTGTACCCGACTAGATATAGCATTTGCTACCAATTTACTGGCAAGGTACAATTCAGCTCCAACACGAAGACACTGGAATGAGATTAAACACATATTTCGTTATCTCCGAGTAACGATTGATTTGGGACTATTTGATCCCATGAATTCGGAACATAAGTTGACAGACTTTTATGATGCAGGTTATTTGTCAGACCCCATAAGGCCAAATCACAGACCGGCTATGTCTTCACGATCGGCGGAACTGCAATATCCTGGCGTTCCCTCAAGCAAACAATAGTTGCCACATCAGCAAATCGTGCCGAGATTATTTCACTCCATGAAACAAGTAGAAAATGTGAATGTCATAGATCTATGTCCAACACATCCAAGGAACGAGTGGACTGCCAGTCAATGAAGAGCCGACAATAATATTTGAAGATAATGCCGCGTGTATTACCCAAGTTAAGGAAGGGTATATTAAAAGCGATAGAACGAAACATATTCCCCCCAAATTCTTCTCGTATACTCAAGAACTTGAAAAGGCCTAGAAAATCAATATTCAATATGTGCGTTCAAATGATAATGTGGCAGACCTATTTACGAAGGCGCTCCCAACTACAATCTTCAGGAAACATGTTCGTAATATTGGAATGCGACACCTAAGAGATTTATGCAAATAACTGTTTTTATTAACTTGAGGGGGAGCTTACATGATTGTACTATTTTTCCCTTTATTACGGTTTAGTCCCCTAAGATTTTCCTGATAAAATTTTTAATGAGGCAACCTAAGCACATATGTTGGAATAGCTGTGTATCTTTTTTTCCTTATGTCCGATTCTTTACCATTGGGTTTTTTCGGCTTAAAAGTTTTAATGAGGCATATTTATCCAACTAATGATAATGCTAAGTCCAAGGGGGATGTTATAAATGTGGACATAACATATCATTATATGATCAAAATGTAAATAGTATTAGCAATAGTATTCAAAAAGACACAATAATTGGGCATATGATCATTTCTTTTATAAAAAGAGCAAACTTTGGTCATTATAATATAGATGAAAATAATATATTTCTTGAATTTGTTTCTCCCAATTATTACTTGATCTCATTCACTTCTCCAATTAAATAAATTTAACTTGATTAATATAGCGCATAATTTATAACGAAAGTGATATATTTTTCTAAATTTCCATAATCAGGCTAAATGTTTTCAGCCACCGACTGATACTATGGTTTGGCGGTGCTGCACATTTTCAACCAAAAAATGAAAAATAAAAAACAGAAATCCTCGTAGGGTTATATGATTTAAAATTGTAATAAACTGATATTTACAATTTACATTTGATTAGAGAGTCCTTTACAGGTAATTAGGCAGTGTGTCAATCGTATTATAGACTGCTGTGGTTGGCGGACATGTGTATGCATGTTACATAAAGCACAACAAGAAAAGAGCCGATTCTGCTAGTACATTCTTTACCATATCCACACTCAAGCACAACACCAAATTTCAACTTTTTCCCTTCACACTTCAATTCATCACACGCACCCATCAAACCTCATGAATAGTAATTTTTAACATCCCAACCAAAAATCACCGACGATATAAGAAAAACAGAGCAACAAAAGAAAAGACCGATCAAGCTTGTTCTTCTTTTTAAAAAAAGATGGGATTTATTGTGGGTTATCTTATGGGTTTGACGCTGGGGCTTGGTTTGATCGTGTGCTTTGCTCGGTACCAGAATATCAGATCAAAACGCCGCACTGATTTGGTATCCAGTTCTTTTTAATTAATGATTTTGAAGTAGAGACAGATTTAAAAAAAAAAAAAACATCGTTGATTCAATTTGACTGAGGAACTTGTAATTACAGGCAGAAGCAATTGCAGGTTTAGCCAAGATGACAGTTGAAGATTCCAAAAAACTCCTTCCCGACCAATCCTACCCTTCTTGGGTTGTCTTCTCCGAGAGACAGAAGTTGAGTTGCATTTCAATTCAACTCTGTTTTTCATCATTTAAGTATCTAACATGCCTTTTATCTTATTTTGCAGTTGACTTGGCTAAATCATCACCTCGACAAAATATGGCCTTACGTTGACGAGGTTATTTCATTAGTTCTTACTTTACTTTTTTTTTTTTTTTTTTTTTTTGACTTTTGATATGATTATTTTGAAATAGGCAGCAGCAGAGGTTATAAGAAACTCAGTGGAGCCAATACTTGAACAATACAGACCCGCAATTTTGGTATCTCTTAAGTTCTCTAAGTTGACTCTTGGTACTGTTGCACCCCAGTTCACAGGTTGGTTCTATTTTGTCATTTGAAGTCTATTTAAAGTGTGCACGAAAGGGAGCTTATTCCTTTGATGTAAATAGGAGTTACCATCATCGAAGGTGAACCCGACGAGATAGTTATGGAATTGGACTTGCAGTGGGATGGAAATCCGAAAATTGTACTTGATATTAAGACTAGAGTTGGCGTAACACTACCTATACAGGTATTATAACCAGCTTTCTCCATTAGAATATATAAATAAAATCCAATAATAAATTGTATTCTATTCTTTGCCTGCAGGTCAAAAATATTGGATTTACCGGGGTTTTCAGGTTAATATTCAAACCACTAGTTGACGAGTTTCCTTGTTTTGGAGCTCTCTGCTATTCCTTGAGAGAGAAGGTGATTGATATCGATTCCCACTTATTGGACAATTTGCATTTCATTGGAATCGCATTGCTCATATATTGTTATTTTACCTGCAGAAAAAATTTGACTTTAGCCTTAAAGTGGTTGGTGGTGATATATCAACAATTCCAGGCATATCTGATGCTCTTGAGGTCTCATAATTAATTTTTCACCTCACTCTCTCTCTCTTTCTCCACATTGTAAATTTTGTAAGCCTTTTGTTTATAGGAAACAATACGAGATGCTATTGAAGACTCTATCACGTGGCCAGTCCGTAAAATCATACCCATATTACCGGGAGATTACAGTTACCTAGAGTTAAAGCCAGTTGGAACTTTGGACGTGAAGCTCATCGAAGCTAAGGGATTAACAAATAAAGATATCGTCGGAAAATCCGATCCATTTGCCGAGCTATTCGTTCGTCCTCTACGTGACAGTATTAAAACCAGCAAAACAATAGTAATAGAATCCTCCGGGCCTAATTATTTATGAATTTATTTTTTAATTTCAGTTAATAGTAAACTGCTGTCATATTCTACAGAACAACGAAACAAGCCCGATCTGGAACGAGCACTTTGAGTTTGTTGTGGAGGATGTGTCCACTCAACACTTGACCATAAGAGTTTACGACGACGAAGGACTTCAATCTTCGGAATTAATCGGCTGTGCTCAAGTGCCGCTTGGGGAGCTCCAGGCTGGCAAGGTGAAAGACGTGTGGTTGAAACTCGTCAAGGATCTGCAGATTCAAAAGGACCTGAAAAACCGTGGTCAGGTGAGTTGGCCGAACCTATCTTCTCATGCGTTTTTTTTAAAGGTTGATGTATTTTACATATGATCTCTGTCTGTAGGTGCATTTGGAGCTACTGTACTGTCCGCTCGATGCTGAGAGCGAGTTTTTTAATCCTTTCGACCCTGACTTTAGATTAACGACCGTGGAGAAGGCCTTTAAACAAGCAATCGATCCTATGGAATCTGCTTCGCCGATGAGGAAAAAAGATATTATTGTAAGAGGAGTTTTATCTGTGACGGTGATCTCTGCAGACGACTTGCCAGCTAAAGATCTAACGGGGAAATCTGATCCTTTTGTGGAGTTGAGAATGAAAAAATCTCAACAGAACTACAAGACTAGGGTAAATTAATCAAATATCTCTCTAATTGTTGGTTTTCTTATTTATAATTCCTTCGTATGGTGCGTTTTCAGGTCCTCAATGATACGTCGAATCCGGTTTGGAACCAGACGTTTGATTTTGTCGTTGAGGATGGGTTGCATGAGCTGCTAATTTTGGAAGTTTACGACCATGACACATTTGGGAAGGTAAATATCATAGCCAATTAATTTTGTTTTTGTCATGCATATATTGATATTCATTGTTTCACTAATATACCATTTCCTCAGGACAAAATTGGAAGATGTATCATGACACTTACGAGAGCTATACTAGAAGGAGAATTTACGGATTGTTATCCGATAGATGGCGCGGGCTCGGGAAGGTTGAATTTGAGTATCAAGTGGACTCGACAAACAATCAGCCGAGACTGACTAAAATCGAGCCAAAAAATAAGTACTTTTTGTGATTGTATTAATCCTTGGTGCTCAAAGGTTCTTGTAGATGCAAAGGATAAGAAGAGGTGTGTTTTCAGTCATCATGTAAATGAAACAACATCTCATTGACATTACATATAGTTGTAAATTAACATTTATTTGACAAGGGAAATAAGTAAGCTCTCACAAGATTCTCTCCCCCACAAAAAAACAATTGCCTACTAATTTAATGGTCGAACTTGATGTCTTACATGGATAAAATCCCCAATTGACCATTTTCCAAATAGTGTTGCGTTGTACGGGCTTAGGGACGAAGCCGCATTGGGGCCAAGAGGTCAGCACCATGAAATTTTGAAGAGACTTACAGGTATTTTTATTTTATTTTTTATATGTTGGGCGGAGTCATTGGAAATTAAAAGATAGATCTCAAATAATTTTTTTTATCATTTAGGCTTAATTTTTATTTTTTTTATTAATAGAAATGCAATTTTTTTGAGTCTTGATCATTTAAGTTTTTTCTCCTTGTCTCCTGTATATTTTTTAAAAATTTGAAAGTTATTATTATCATTATCATTATTTTTATCTTAGGTAATCAGATCATATCTCATTTTTTTTTAATTGTCTCATTAAAACCTTGCCAAGTAACAAAACCCAATGGAAAGAATAAAACTTGGTCTAAGGAAAAAGAGTACAACGCACCTATGTTGAGACTCCCCTAAAGTCTACACCTCTTTGATATATATATATATATATATATATATATATATATAATACAATACTTAATTCTTAAGTAATTATTAATGAGTATTGTATCGCTATTAAAATTCATTCAATTGTATTAAATTTATGAATTCTTAAAACTATAGTATCCTCAATTTCATGATTCTCACGGATTTCTTTATATTTGTATCTATGATTATTTTATGAATTTGAAAGTAAATACATTTAGACAATCTTCTAACAATTTTATATAATCTATTATAATTTTTTTATCTGATTTCCAAATATTTTATTAGCTTATAAGATTTTTTTTAAGGTTTTTTTTTTCATTTTAAATATATTGAATCAATGTTTAGAATTTAAATGTATATTTTATTTAAATGACTTCTTAAGTTTATATTTATTTTAGTATTTTATAATATATATATATATAGTATATATATATATATAATGTTATTTTTGATTTTATTAATAAGTAGTACTTATAATTGATGTTGGGAACAAACTAAAATAGTCAAATACATGCCATTTTTTTATATTTTAGATTATTAAATAAATATTTAGATATTATACCATACATGTCATGCAAGTTTTTAAAAAATATATGGCTAAATATATTTAGAAAAAGAAAGATTTTTTTACTTATAATTATTTAACTTATTTATTATATTAAAATTATAATTATTAGATATTACTTACCTTATAAATAATTTTATTAATACATAACAATTTACTTCATGTAGCATCACTCAAAATATATATAGGATAATGTCTATCACATCATCCAGATATATACAATATACTAAACATTATATTTGGTCTTTTCTTATTTATTCATTATGTTATATTTAATTATTTGTTTCTCTCTTTTTTTTTACCCAATTATATCTTAACAATCTATATTTTAACATCGTAGGAATTAAAAAAAAAAAAAAAATCTATTATCATGTCATTGACAATTTATAGTATAATAACGACATTTCATAATGTACTATAAGAGATGCTTTCACAACAATACACATTCTATTATATTTTAAATACTTAATTAAATTAATTAATGCATTTATATTGATATGA
>BMAC01000061.1:1808557-1821298 GCA_014905375.1 Phtheirospermum japonicum | reverse complement strand
TTTATTTTTTAATTTCAGTTAATAGTAAACTGCTGTCATATTCTACAGAACAACGAAACAAGCCCAATCTGGAACGAGCACTTTGAGTTTGTTGTGGAGGATGTGTCCACTCAACACTTGACCATAAGAGTTTTACGACGACGAAGGACTTCAATCTTCGGAATTAATCAGCTGTGCTCAAGTGCCGCTTGGGGAGCTCCAGGCTGGCAAGGTGAAAGACGTGTGGTTGAAACTCATCAAGGATCTCCAGATCCAAAAAGACCTGAAAAACCGTGGTCAGGTGAGTTGGCCGAACCTATCTTCTCATGCGTTTTTTTTAAAGGTTGATGCATTTTTACATATGATCTCTGTCTGTAGGTGCATTTGGAGCTACTGTACTGTCCGCTCGATGCTGAGAGTGAGTTTTTTAATCCTTTCGACCCTGACTTTAGATTAACGACCGTGGAGAAGGCCTTTAAACAAGCAATCGTCCTATGGAATCTGCTTGCCGATGAGGAAAAAAGATATTCATTGTAAGAGAGTTTTATCTGTGACGGTTGATCTCTGCAGACGACTTGCCAGCTAAAGATCTAAACGGGGAAATCTGATCCTTTTGTGGAGTTGAGAATGAAAAAATCTCAACAGAACTACCAAAGGACTAGGGTAAATTAATCAAATATCTCTCTCTAATTGTTGGTTTTTCTTATTTATAATTCCTTCGTATGGTGCTGGTTTCAGGTTCCTTCAATGATACGTCGAATCCGGTTTGGAAACCAGACGTTTGGATTTTGTCGGTTGAGATGGGTGCATGAGCTGCTAATTTTGGAAAGTTTACGACCATTGACCACATTTGGGAAGGTAAAATATCATAGCCCAATTTAATTTTTGTTTTTGGTTCATGCATATATTGATATTTTCATTGTCTTCCCACCTAATATACCATTTCCTCAGGACAAAATTGGGAAGATGTAATCATGACACTTACGAGAGAGCTTATACTAGAAGGAGAATTTACGGATTGTTATCCGATAGGATGGCGCGGCGGCTCGGAAGGTTGAATTTGAGTATCAAGTGGACTCGGACAAACAATCAGCCGAAGACTGACTAAAATCGAGCCAAAAAATAAGTACTTTTGTGATTGTATTAATCCTTGGTGCTCAAAGGTTCTTGTAGATGCAAAGGATAAGAAGAGGTGTGTTTTCAGTCAATCATGTAAATGAAAACAACATCTCATTGGACATTACATATAGTTGTAAATTAACATTTATTTGACCAAGGGAAATAAGTAAGCTCTCACAAGATTCTCTCCCCCCACAAAAAACAATTGGGGCCTACTAATTTAATGGTCGAACTTGATGTCTTACATGGATAAAATCCCCCAATTGACCCATTTTCCAAATAGTGTTGCGTTGTACGGGCTTTAGGGACGAAGCCCGCATTGGGGCCAAAGAGGGTCAGCCACCATGAAATTTTGAAGAGACTTACAGGTATTTTTATTTTATTTTTTATATGTTGGGCGGAGTCATTGGAAATTAAAAGATAGATCTCCAAATAATTTTTTTTATCATTTAGGCTTAATTTTATTTTTTTTTATAATAGAAATGCAATTTTTTTGAGTCTTGATCATTTAAGTTTTTTCTCCTTGTCTCCCTGTATATTTTTTAAAAATTTGAAAGTTATTATTATCATTATCATTAATTTTTATCTTAGGTAATCAGATCATATCTCATTTTTTTTTAATATTAAAAAAAAATGAGATATGATCTGATTACCTAGAAATAGGAGGGTTTTTTTTTCTTTCTTTTTTTTTTTAAAAATCTTGATCAACTAATTCATCAACTTTTCCAGCCATACACGTCATAAACTTTCTATATTAGTTTTCAATTTCTTTATATATATATATATATATATATATATATATATTCATATCAATATAAATGCATTAATTAATTTAATTAAGTATTTAAAATATAATAGAATGTGTATTGTTGTGAAAGCATCTCTTATAGTACATTATGAAATGTCGTTATTATACTATAAATTGTCAATGACATGATAATAGATTTTTTTTTTTTTTTTAATTCCTACGATGTTAAAATATAGATTGTTAAGATATAATTGGGTAAAAAAAAAGAGAGAAACAAATAATTAAATATAACATAATGAATAAATAAGAAAAGACCAAATATAATGTTTAGTATATTGTATATATCTGGATGATGTGATAGACATTATCTATATATATTTTGAGTGATGCTACATGAAGTAAATTGTTATGTATTAATAAAATTATTTATAAGGGTAAGTAATATCTAATAATTATAATTTTAATATAATAAATAAGTTAAATAATTATAAGTAAAAAAATCTTTCTTTTTCTAAATATATTTAGCCATATATTTTTTAAAAACTTGCATGACATGTATGGTTATAATATCTAAATATTTATTTAATAATCTAAAATATAAAAAATGGCATGTATTTGACTATTTTAGTTTGTTCCCAACATCAATTATAAGTACTACTTATTAATAAAATCAAAAATAACATTATATATATATATATACTATATATATATATATTATAAAATACTAAAATAAATATAAACTTAAGAAGTCATTTAAATAAAATATACATTTAAATTCTAAACATTGATTCAATATATTTAAAATGAAAAAAAAAACCTTAAAAAAAATCTTATAAGCTAATAAAATATTTGGAAATCAGATAAAAAAATTATAATAGATTATATAAAATTGTTAGAAGATTGTCTAAATGTATTTACTTTCAAATTCATAAAATAATCATAAATACAATATAAAGAAATCCGTGAGAATCATGAAATTGAGGATACTATAGTTTTATAGAATTCATAAATTTAATACAATTGAATGAATTTTAATAGCGATACAATACTCATTAATAATTACTTAAGAATTAAGTATTGTATTATATATATATATATATATATCAAGAGAACTTTGAAAGTTTCCACTTGCTCAATTTACTTGACTCTTGAGAAAGTTCATAATTGTTGGTTGTACAAGAGTTGTGGTGATATGGTTCATATTATCACCTTTCATGTAGTCTACTTACATCTGTTCATTTAAACTTGCATATGTTCATATCTACAAGTGAATTTTTCAGTGATAGAATTCACGCCACTATTCTTAGAGATATTTATGATTATTAAATACTTATGAACTACTACATTTATGATAATGATCTCTTTACATGGATCAAATGGGTAACCAACATCAACAATATTATTTAGTGTTTCACAGTAGGAAGTAAACTCAACATTTTCTTTAGGGGTTAGAAGACCATCTCCAGTCCCAGTTATATTTATGAATGAGAAAAATAAACTCGCGTCAATGGTTTCTTTTAGGTATCAAAACACATTTTGATTCCATTCCAGTGACATTGCATTCTCTTGAGTTAAATCAAGATAACAATTTTGAGAAAGTAATATTTGACCAAGTGTATTAGTAATGGTACAATAATGCGCATGTTGTACATAATAAGGGAATTTCAGCCCCACAAGTTCTTCGTCATTCCGCTGACAAAATTGATCTTTCCTTATATCTTCCCTTTGACCAATCATAGGAGTGCTACCATATTGCACTTATTCATATTTGATTGCCTGATCATCTTCTGGATATATGTAAACTGTAGAATTTAGTATTTCACAAACTTGGTTTTAGTTTAAAGCCTTAACATGACCGAGTCTTCCCATGGTTCATTATCTCAAATTAAAATTTCAAATAACTAGCGATATCTCTTATATCATTAAAAGTGGATATTATGTTCCTTTCATCAACATATACAATTATAATCGCAAGTTTGAAACTTATTTCTCTTTATAATACGCAAGGGCATAGATTATCTTTTCTCAATCAAGTAGTCACTTAGATAGTTATACCATATTCGTCTTGATTATTCTAAGTGGGTGTTTCAATTTAATTGTAAATGCACTCCGTGGCTTAGAGTCACTTGCCTTGGTAAGGAAAGACCAGCAAGTACTTTCATATATATATCTCTAAATCACGATCTCCATAGAAATATGATGTAACCACATGTATAAGCTGCATCTCATTCTTTAGAATTATAACATCTATTATGGGAGAATACATAACCCCATAGTCAATTCCAGGGCATTTTGAGAAATTTTGTGCTTCAAGTTTAGATTTGCATCTCATGGCTTTATTTTTCTCATTGCGTTTTCTGACAAAACCTTGTTTATGTCCTACATACTTTACACTTGGTGAGGTTAGCACCACCAGACAAAGTACTTATCTTGTTCTCAGTGAATTTAGTTCTACCTGAATTGATTCTTTAGAATTAGGTCAATTTGCTCTTTTTTGACATTTCAATAGAGCGTGGTTCGATACCATCGTGCTCTATGATTCCTTGAGTAACAATGTATATATATCATCAATGTGTATGGAAAATCTTTCCATCAACGTATATAAACTCTCATAATACAATGAGATTTCTTTATTCTCTAGAATCAGTACGGGAAGTTGACTCACGATACCCAGTGTAAGAGGAAGCGCCTTTTGTTCAGGCCTTTTGAACTAGTTTAGTTACAAGGGGCTAAGCGGGCATTCAAAAGTGATTCTTTCATATTAAACATCGAAGCGTCCTCTAATAATGATTCATGGACATAAGTATAACCAGAGATAATCCCATGAGAGGAACTATCTTCATTGATGATCAATTGAAGTTGTGTCATACATGCATTCTTATTCCTTGGGCGAGTATTGATCAAACCAAGTGACTTCCCCTGTTCATTTTGGGAGTCACGACCTCAACCATACCTCTACTAAGTATGGTTGCAATGTCTTAATCTGTGACATTGTGCCCTTTATAGGGACTTTTAACCTTGCAGACACATTTGCAGCCGGTGTATATATATGATCTCGTTACTTCAGAAATGGAGTCTTCTATACTTTGAAAATTAATTGTTCACTTTACTTTACTTTCACGTTACATTGTGAAATGCGGGGATCATAATGAGAGATAGCATGAAACTTTTCCTATCGTTCCATTAGAAAATGCTTTTTCTTATCTCTCTCTAACGACGGGAAGACGATCTCATTAGAGTGACAAATCCAATAATTTAGGGTAAAGAGATTATCTGTCAAAGATTTCAAACAGCGAATGACTGTTGGAGATTCATATCCAACATAAATACTTAATCGTCTTTAGAATCCCATATGAATGCGCTGTGGGGGCGCAATAGGCCATATACTGCGTAATCAAATATGTGTAGATATGAATTATCAGGCTTATATCCAGTTAACAACTGGTACGCAAAATATTTGGTTAGCAGAGATTCATAAATGAATAAGTAAGAGTTGCGTGCAATATTGCGTAACCCTGTGCAGAGACAAATATATGAGTGCGCATAAATATTATCTTAGTCACCATCTATATTCTTTTCGACGGTGTCTTCTTTGAGACCTTATTGTATATGCACATTAGGGTATAAGATGCATTACATCGATTTTGATTGAAATGCGATACACATCAAATACTTTTGATGTAAAATCTCTATCATTATGAGGTTTGGGTGTTTTATAAGGGTGGTGAATTCTCAATCATACTAAATGTGCTGAAGTTTTAAAAATGCAACATTTTTATGGACAATACATGCCGAAGCATCGACTAAAACTATAAAATACTTGAATGATCCGCATTTTGAATGGTTATGTCCACATATATCACCAAAAATCAATTATAAGAATGAAATATTATACTTTGTATCATTGGCATATGCAGGTCTCAATCATACAATTTTGCTAATGAATAAGTTTTGAAAGAATGAGTGATGTATTTTTGAGGTATGAATGTATGTAATGCTCCTAGTACTTTAGAATGCACTGACATTAGTTCGACATTATATTGTGCATCAATCTTCTATCTCATTTTGTATTTAACTCGAAATAAAAGATGTCCATGTTAATTTCTTATAATATGGACCATTATATCATGACGATCGAGGAATCCATGCCAGTCATGTCAAAACTTGAATGAGTCAGTGTCTAAAAGTTCTTTGTTGGTCATATCTTATGATTCAATAATCAAAAAGTAGTAAAGTAATAACTCTAAAATGTGCTTTCTTCCACATAAATTAAAAGTATAGTTCCATTCTCATAATGTACTTCTTAATGATAATCATCAACATGAATATCATCAAACTTAACAAGGTTCATTTCGCTCTTGGTCCATACTGAACTTTATAACTTTAATCAATGTGCCACTAGGCATCAAGACTTTGTCACGTATAAGTTTCAATTCAATGAATAATTGTCTATTCCTCAAAAAAACTCTCACATTCTTCAAAGATATTTGAACGAAATACTTTTCATTCTAATATTTTACATTATTTGCTAGATATGTTACATTATATCTAATAGTTTACTCCTGAACCTTTTATGTGAATGTGTGGTAAATAACTCTATTATATTCAATGCTTCAGAATGAAATGCAAAATTTACCAATAAGCTAAAAATAATAATTAATTTAAATCAGGCCACATAACATAAATCTAACTCAAAATAAATTTAAAGACCAAATACGATAGTCTAATATGAATGATTGATTATACTTTCACAAGTTCTTTGTAAAGTAAGAAACAAACAAGTTTCATCAATCAAAATAGAGGATATCCATTGACTAAGCAACGATTATTGGGAGAACCTCCACGACTTCTACCATGACCAATATATATCACAAACTTTTACATATCTTACCTTGTGGTTCATTCTTTCCACATAGGTAGGGATCAACATGTCTCTTCCCCTTTACTTTGAGGTTATTTCCACTATTCATATCGATCCTAGTTAGCCTCAAGGAATTTTTTTATCCAGAAGTCTAACATTGGTGATAGGGCTATCTTTGTGTCAGACCTTGTTTGGGGTAGCTTTGACCTCAAGGAGTCTAGATAAAAGGACTACAACGGCTCTGCGGGGAAGAGCTGTCTACTATATAGAGATTTCTCTCAGCTTAGCTATTTTGGAGAAGTTGAAAGCCTGGCGGTGATGCCAAGCTGAAGTTCTGGGGGTTAAACTCAAGCTTGATATTAAGGGAAGACCCGGCTTAGTTCCCTTAGGAACAGAGCTTGTCCTCGTTACCGCAAGATCTAATCCATTCGCGGCAGAAACATAGGAGGAAAGAGGGACTAGCTCGTGACAGGTCTGGTTCCTTGAAATCCGCGAGGATAACCAGAAAACCGAGATAATGTTAAATGGAGGAAGACCTGGCATAAGACAGATCTGATTCCCAGACTCCTCAATGGAGAGACAAGTGGGACCACCCGTCAGGATTTATTGCACAATGGCCCGAGATTCGCGGCATGTGCTCCCGGGATCCCAGCTGGGGTCCCCATTAGGGAAAGCTATAAATATCTCAGCCCCAAGGCTGAGAGAGGTATGTCATTCTATTGAGCATTCTTGCTTTCTTTCTGAAAAAACACCTCAAACGCTTACTGACTTAAGCATCGGAGAGGTTTCCACCGGAAAACCACCGGCGGTCCTTTCTAACTCTTGTTTGTGGTGCAGATCAGGAAGGTGTTCAAGGTTCCAGGTATTCTCAACGTTGATCATTTTTTTGGGTTGAAACAATTGGCGCCGTCTGTGGGAAGGCGATCAAGCTAAGGCGTGAGGTTTTCTTTTTATCGTATGGCTTCAGATGGTCTACGACGGAACTTGGTGGGAGAGCTCGGCGGAACCCCTAGTTCCGCTGCGCCGTGGGGAATGCCCAGGTCGACAGACTCGTCGGCGATGGGGCCAGGAGAGACAGCACCATCGGCGGCGGCCGCGCCGGGCGCTACGCCGCCCCCACTCAGCAGATCCGATCCAACTACTGATGGTTCATTTAATGAATCCTTCCTTTTGCAGCTCTCAGAGCTCATCGGCAAAGCCGTGGAGACGGGAGTGGAGAAGAAGTTCGTGGAGATGGCGACGCCGCCATCCAACACGCCACCTGCACGAACTGTCCCGGTGGTGGGAACTGAACCATTACGAGGACAGCACGCGGATCGGGCTCCTCTACAAGATAGGTAAGAGCACTTCTCCACCTCCGACAGCGAGACTTCAAGCCAGACTAATTCAGGTCTGGCTGAACAGATGCAGAGTTTGCAAAAAGAGGTGCGAGAATTCAAGAGGAAATTGACGAATGCTGGTGCCGTGCCAGCGCGGCGGGGCACTCCTTTCACCGAGGAGGTCATGCGTGACGACGTACCAGCTTCATATCGTTCCTTGGGCTTTGAGTATAATGGAACCACGGATCTATGGGACCACCTCAGTCGCTTCAAGATCGCGACAGCTCTACATAAATTTTCAGACGCTGTTATGTGCCGGGTCTTCCCAATGACTTTTACTAAGTCGGCGCAGCTCTGGTTTAGCCAATTACCGCCTCGTTCCATCAGCAACTTTGACGAATTCAGTTCGGCCTTCTTGCACCAGTTCACGAGCTACAGGAAGTACCAGAAAATGCCGCTTGAACTTTTCAGCCTGAAGCAGAAAGAGAACGAAAGCCTGCGTGCCTACATCAATAGGTTCACAACGGCTAAGTTAGAGGTACCTTCTGCGTCAGAAGAGCTGTTGGTAAACGCTCTGGCACAGGGCCTGAGGAGAGGAGAATTTTTCCAATCGCTGGTGTGAAACCAGCTCTGAAATTTGGAGAGCTCTTGGAGAGAGCGGAAAAGTATATCCATTTAGAAGAAGTTTTGAAAATCAAGGAGGAGGGAGAGAAGAAGAGGGAAAGGTATGATAGAGATGAAAGGGCAGCAGTGAAGAAGCCCAAGCCAGACCTGTCGGGAGGGAGACCTCGTTTCGACAGATATACCCCTTTGGCGACGCCGCAAGACGAAATTCTGCAGGCAATAGAGAGGCATCCAGAGCTGAAATGGCCCAAGACGTACTCACAGAAGCCTAGGAAAGAAAGATTTGATCGATTCTGTCGTTTCCATAACGAGTATGGGCACAATGCCGATGAGTGTACGCATCTGAAAGACGAACTGGAAAGAATGATTCAGGCTGGGCACCTGAAGGAGTACGTTCGTATAAGGAGAGAAGAGGCCAGGTCTGGCAACAAGGGCTATGACAGGCTTAACTAGGGCAAAAAAGACCAGGATAGAAGCCGCTCTGATGGGAGATGGGCTGATCAAGCCCAAGTTATTCATGGGGAAATCCAGATGATAACTGGAGGAGAGCTGGAGGAGCATTCCAAGAGGACGCAGCATAGCTATGTCAGAGCTGCGAAAGACTTAGTTCGAAAATCGCGCGACGTGGGACAAATGACCTCTACCCCTAACATCTGTTTCGGGTCAGAAGATGGTGATGGCATTTTGGCCCCGCACATGGATGCTCTGGTTATCACGGCAACGATCGCCAATTATAATGTGCGACGGATCTTTGTGGACACTGGAAGTTCTGCCGACATCCTGTTTTATGACTGTTTCCGACAATTGAAATTGGATGTGGAACTAGAGGAGGAGACTAACTCTCTAGTCGGCTTTGCAGGAGGAGCCCTGGAACCAATGGGAGCGGTCAGGCTCCTCGTCACCCTAGGGGAAGAGCCTTACAGGGTAACAAGGATGGTTCGTTTCTTGGTRGTAGATGCGCCATCCTCTTACAATGTTATGCTTGGTCGACCCTCCCTAAGTCAGTTCCAAGCCGTAATCTCGGTTTTTCACATGAAGATGAAGTTCCCGACGGAGGACGGAACGGGAGAGGTCAGAGGTGACCAATATGCCTCAAGACAGACCTATGTTGAGTGCATCAGGAGGAATACTGAGGATGAGAGACAGAGCAAGAAGGCTCGGATAGAGCAGCCACGGACAGCTCAGGCTCGAGGTGAGGAGGGATTGATGCTTGTAGAGGTTGTTCCGGGTGATGAGAGTAGAGTTCTCCGTGTGGGGACAACTCTTAGCCCAGAGGTCTTGACAGCCCTGGTGGCTTTATTAAGAGAGAATGCGGATGTGTTCGCATGGTCTCCTCAGGATTTAGTAGGGATTGATCCGGAAGTGATGGAGCATCGCCTAAACATTAGCCCAGATGTGAAGCCGGTAAAGCAGAAGAAGCGGCATTCCGGACCTGAGAAAGAGGCCATAATTGAAGCAGAGGTGGAAAAATTACTTAATGCCAAGCATATCCAGGAAATCTAATTTCCAGAATGGCTCTCCAATGCTGTATTAGTCCCCAAAACCCAAGAAGATTGGAGAATGTGCATCGATTTCCGTGACCTTAACCGAGCTTGTCTGAAGGATCACTACCCACTTCCGAGGATTGATCAATTAGTTGATTCCACGGCTGGATGTGAGCTCCTAAGTATGATGGACGCCTCACAGGGTTACCATCAGATCAGGCTGGCGAAAGAAAATTGGAAGAGAGTCAGCTTTATCACCCCGAAGGGTACCTACTGTTATGTGGTCATGCCATTCGGGCTAAAGAATGCCGGCGCCACATACCAGAGGTTAGCAGATAAAATGTTTAAAAATCAGCTTGGGAGAAACATGGAGGTATACGTGGATGATATGCTAGTCAAGAGCATCAAGGCAACCTCCCATGTGAATGACCTGAAAGAGACCTTTGCTACACTGAGAAAATACCGAATGAAGCTTAACCCTAAAAATTGCGCGCTTGGGGTAAGAGCTAGCAAATTCCTTGGGTACATGGTTACGGAGAGGGGGATTGAGGCCAACCCGGAAAAGGTACGAGCAATTATGGAAATGCAGGCACCCAGGAATGTTAAAGAAATGCAGTGTTTAGCGGGACGTATTAATGCCTTGAGCCGATTTGTCTCACGCTCGGCAGAGAAGAGCCTCCCGTTCTTTCAAGCTTTGCGTAAAAAAGCCCGTTTCGAGTGGACTAGAGAATGTGAAGATGCGTTTAAAATTTTGAAAGAACACTTGGCTGGCATGACCTTGCTAACAAAGCCTGTTCTAGGAGAACCCTTTATCTTGTACCTGTCGGTTGGGCAACAGGCAGTTAGCTCTGTCTTGATTCGAGAAGAAAGAAAGGTACAAAAACCAGTCTACTACTGGAGTAAGGTCTTACACGACGCCGAAGTGAGGTATGTAGAGGTAGAGCAGGCAGTACTAGCTCTAGTAGGCATAGCCCGGAAATTGCGCCCATATTTCCTCTCACAGAGTATAGTCGTGCGGACGAACCTGCCGTTGAAAGCCGTCATGGATAAGCCAGAGGCGTCGGGGAGACCGGTCAAGTGGATAATTGAGCTAAGCGAATTTGATATTAGCTTTGAGGCCAGAACGGAAATTAAAGCCCAGGCCTTAGCTGATTTCATGCAAGAAATGACTGGTCCCCCGGGAGAGTTGCAGAAATGGACGATTTTCACGGATGGCTCCGTCTGTAACCAGGGCTGTGGAGATGGAATCATTTTAACGGATCCAGCAGGCACTTCCACTGAGTTTGCCATTCGGCTGAGCACAACATTTTCTAATAACGCTGCTGAGTATGAGGCCCTTCTAAGAGGAATTCAGATGGCAAAAGACCTGGGTGTAGAGCAAGTGTGTGCCAAGGTAGACTCTCAGCTCGTTTGCAAGTAGATCAGTGGGGAGTTTGAAATGAGAGAAGAAAATATGCAGAGATATTTGACCAAGTATAGAGAGCTTGCTAGAGGTATGAAAGACCTAACGGTCCTACAGATCCCTAGAGTGGAAAATGGAAGAGTTGATTTCTTGGCAAAGGTGGCCAGCTCGGTTGCAGATTGTCAAGAAAGAGTGATTACTCTGCTACAGGCGGACAGAGAATTTGGAACAGAACAGGTACGCTTAATCATTGAAGGGGAGGACTGGCGCTCTCCCATTAAGGCATACTTGGAACAGGAGGTCTTGCCGGAGGATAGGAAGGAGGTGGCGAAAATACGATCCAGGGCTGCCAGGTTTTGCCTAATTAAGGGAGAACTGTTTAAACGAGGATTTGGCCAGCCCTTATTGAGATGCCTGAGTCAAGAAGAAGGAGCTCTGGTACTGCTTGAGATTCATGAAGGGTGTTCCGGCAATCACATGGGGGCCAGAGCTCTAGCTAGCAAGGTGTTAAGGGCTTGTTATTTTTGGCCTTTATTGAGGAAGGAGGCTGAGGTCTTCGTGCGAAAATGTGAAAAGTGTCAGAAAATGGCTCCTTTGATTCATCAGCCTGCGGAAGAACTGTTAACAATGAGCTCCCCCTGACCTTTTGCGAAATGGGGAATCGACCTGGTCGGCCCATTCCCGATGGCTCCAGCTCAGAAGAGATTCTTAATTGTAGCTATAGATTATTTTAGTAAATGGGTTGAGGCGGAAGCTCTGGCAAAAATAACAGAAGAGGCAGTAATGGGATTCATATGGAAAAATATCGTTTGTCGTTTTGGCATACCAAGGGTGATAATATCGGACAACAGCACCCAATTTACGGGGGCCAGAATTAAGGCTTGTTATGTCAAGATGAAAATACAACACCATGTTACATCCGTATACCATCCGCAAGCGAATGGTCAGGTCGAGGTAACCAACCGCATTCTGGTCCAAGGGCTTAAGTCAAGATTGGAGAGGTCTGGAGGGAAATGGGTGGAAGAGCTGAGTGCGGTACTTTGGGCGTACCGCACAAATCCCAAGGAAAYCACGGGCGAGACCRCCTTCAGTCTMGTATATGGCATGGATGCTGTGGTACCTGCGGAGATCAGTTTAGAAACTCATCGGGTACAGAGTTATGATCAAGCTCAGAACGAGGCATTGATCCAAGATGCTCTGGATTT
>BMAC01000061.1:1789203-1808532 GCA_014905375.1 Phtheirospermum japonicum | reverse complement strand
TTGCCTGACCTGATTGTCAGTATAAGCCAGGATTGGCTGAGGACAGATGTCCTCGATTTTGCCTGACTTGATTGTCAGTATAAGCCAGGATTGGCTAAGGACGCATGACCTCAATTTTACCTAACCTGATTATAAGTGCAGTTTAACATAGGCTAAAGGCGGACGCCTGGATTCGCCTAACTAGGTGGTCAGGATTAGCTCAGGCTAACTAGAAGATACACGCATTGATCGCCTAACCCACGAAAGTTCCTGCTGTGCATACGAGCCTGATCTATTGGTCAGCTGAAATGTACGAATGTGTTGGACCTGGCTAAGGTATAAAACCTTAAGAGGTAAATGCTTAATTGTTAACGCGAATGAATGCATGAACTGAACGATTGGTAGCAGGTGAAAAATTGATTAACAGATTATTTGAGCGGTATTGAGAAAGTACTCATGAAATTCATATATTATTGCACAATAAAAAAACACTGGTTGCCCACACCTTTCAAAAAAGGTTGGCAACTTTGATTACATGAGATTGCAGGAAACAGTGAAAATAAAGCTAAGGCATTTAGCTGTGAGAAGATCTCCGATCTGAAGCCAGAGCTCGACGAACTCGCCAGAGCTCACGCTCCGTTTCATGCAGGCGGCGGTGATATTTGTCGGAACGATCGGCAAGCACTTGAGCTTCGCCAGCAACGGCGGTCAGGCGACTTACTGATTCGGCCAGATCCGCTTTATCCTCTTGGAGTTGGCGGTTAACTTGCCGAAGCTCCGCCCACTCTCTTTTGTAAAAACATTTTTTCTGACGTTTCCTCTCTAAAAGGCGGTAGAGGTAGCCGATCTTCTCCTTGAGGGAAGTGATCTGGTCGGAGAGCTTGAACTTTTCAACGACGAGGGAGATGTTCTTGTGCCTCACTTTATCGAGCTCGTTAATAAGGGAAGAGGATGCCATGACAGAAAATTACAGAGAAAATTACAAAGAAAATAATGAAGATATGCACGTATTTAAAAATGTGAAAGCGAGTGTAAAAGGAATCAAAAGTACTAGGGTTTCCGCAAAATCACGAAACCCTAGAAAATCAAGAGTCGCAACGAGACAAATACAACATTCATTGGCATTGAATAAAAATTTCAAATACAAGGTACGCATCAGAAAAGTGACAGACCAGCCACGCAGGCTACAACAAACAGGTCTGTTCAAAAAACTAGACATAAAACAAGGCAGAAAAATTTCCTTCGAGGCATGAGCTCTACATTAAGGCCAGCTAAACTCCAAATTCCTCATGACTGCGTTGGAGCCTGAGACGTCTCCCCCAAGTCTTTCTCAAACTGGGTAGACTCTTGTAAATCGCCCAAGTTAGCAAAGGTTGGAGAGCCTGCAGCAACCATTGCTAACGACTGTTCAGGGGGGGAGAAGAAGCTGATGAAGAAGAACAGAAGACCTGGCGAATGTATTCAGCAAAGGCTGCCGGGTCTAGCAAGTGGAGGTGGTCGTCTTCCGGAACATGGGAGAAGGAGGTGGGTTCGCAGACGCCTTCAATCTTGGCGGACCGATCGTAAGGAGTAGAAGGGTGTTCAGCCACCCATTTAGCATGGGCATTAAGACCTAATTCAAAGAAGACCTCTGCCTCAGGAACGAGGAGATCATACAACTCCTCAGAGCCCAGAAAAGCTCAGCGAGTGGTCTCTCGGGTCAGTTGTATTAGGTGTAGCCCTTCCTCTGAGTTGAGGAACTCCAATCTCCCCTCGGCACGTCCTTCAATGCGGCCTTGATCCACTCCATCAGCTCTGGATTGCTTCACCTTCTCTTCCAGTTCTTGCTCACGAAGAAGAGCCAGAGCTCGTTGCTTCTCCTCCGATTCCTTGACCTTGAGGAGCTCTGCTCGCATTTCCTCCATCTTCGCCTTCAGCAAGTCTACCTCCATCTCTGAGCCTTTTAGTTTGACCTGGGCCTCCCGTCCCTCTCGGACCTTAGCCGTCAGCTCTAATTCTCGCTTTTTCAAAATCTCGATCTCCCCTTTAAGATCAGCGTGCAGCAAGGAGCCTCGAGCTCGGGCTAGCAAAGATGCTCGTCTTACCACGGCCTGAAGTAAGGAAGAGGTAAGTGAGAGAACTTGAAGGAGTTAAAGATGGAAAAGGTGGAGAAGTTTATACCTATGCCTCCGCCTTGCAGTAGAATTCAACTAGCTCCGGGTCTGACATCTTATCCACGATGTTGCGGTCGAACGTAGGAGCCAGACCCATCATGAATTGCCTCGCCACTTCTCCAGGGCAGTTCAGGGCAGATCTGTTAAAAAAGGTCTGATTCGGGTAAGGAGGAACTTGAGAAATTGCCGGGGGAATATTTTGAGGAGTGGCCTCGGAAGTGATGGGCAGAGCAGTTTGAGGAGGATCCCTGGAAGAGGATGTAAGGTCAGCCCGGCTCCGCTTTCTCCGCTTCAACTGTTGCTCTTCCTCGAGATTCGTTGAAGGCTGAGCCGCTGGCTCGCGCACCGGGCTTTTCCTCGGCTCGGGGTTTTGCCTTGCGGGCTCGGAAGCCCTGGGTGGCGCCTGAGGTTGGCTCTGGAGCGGTGCCGCGAGGAGGACCTCTCTTGAGGCCGTAGAAGCTCTAGAAGGCTCCCCCAGAGGACTCTTTTGGCTCCCTTCTGCAGCCTTGCGAGCCTTGGCTTGCATCTTCGCTAGCATCATTTTCTCTGGAGTGAAAAAGTGAAACAATAAAAAGCATGATAAAGGAACTATAGTAAGAGGACAATAAAACCAGGACATTCCGAGAAATATACCGATCTTGGGTGGCAAAGGGCCCTGCCCTTGTTGGGAGTTGAAGAAATTCAAGAGCTTGACGGTAAGTATCTTGGACAGGTCTAAGGGGTTCTGGTTTAAGAGAGCAATTTTTTCCTTTAGATCTGGTGACCTATCCCCTCGAGGTAAGCGCATTTGAGGATGCAAAAAGCTGATGGGTTCGGTAGGGAAGCCCCAATCCCCTGAGCACTGAACGAAGAAGAACTTCTTCTTCCAGACTTTATGGGATGTAGGAAGAGCTGATAAGAAATGGACGTCTGGTCGTCCAGATAGGTAGAAAAAACCAGAAGAGCTCTTCGCTTGAAATAAAGAAAAGAAGAGCTGGGCTGTGGGGGCGATCCTGGCATACTGTGTCGCCAGATGGAATCCGGCCATAACGCGAAAAGCGTTAGGCAGGAATTGCTGTACTGAAATATGGTACAGCCTGGAAATAGCCTGAACGAAGGGATGGACGGGCAGGCTTTACCTCGCGTAGAACTGGTCTACATAGAAAGTAAGGTGGCCGGCGGGGGGTGAGGATGCCCCCTCGCCGGGTGTCAGATTAGTAAAGGAGAACATATAGGAGATAGGGAATTTTGTGCGGATTTCTTTAAGAGTCTGGTTGCTAACTATTGAGGATAGGTTGTCAGAAGGGGGAGGAGGTAGGATCGCCGGTAGCCCCCTCCCCGGAGCCGTCGCGTAGGAATCGGCTGAGGAAAGGTTTACGGTGGAGGTGGAGTTCACCGGAGTTGCCCCCAATGAGCTCTCCCTGGCAGAGTTGGTTCGGGAAGAAGAAATTGACATAATTAAAGAGTGCGTGAAGAAAGAAGGGGTACCTGGTAATAAATGCTTGGAAAGGTTGGAAGAAGATTAGCGGAGTTGCAGAAATCGCCGAAATGTTGCAGAAGAAAAAAGGGGAGGGAGTTTTTAGAGAGTTTGTGAAAAGTAGAATTTAAAAAATGAAAGGGAAAAGGTATGTGGAGGGAAAAAAGGAAAGCGAATCAATTTGAAAAATGAAAATCGAGGAGCCGGGATTTGATGGGATTCCCGCATTTAATGCTAACAGTACCTTGTCTGCTGTGCTGGAGCGCTAAACGTCCTAGGACAAATCATACGCCCCCCATGTGTAAGAGAAGACGTGTGGAATAAGGACCGTTTGGGAAAACGAACCGACATCACTAATGCTAATAATTAGGACTGTTTGAACAAAGCGGATATCTCGGGATTCCCCCAGTACGAGAAGTCATAAAGGACAGGATGACCTCATTTATTTCGGGAGAGCCTTAGGATATTACCGATCTACCCCAACTGTTTGGGGGGAGGAGTTGTAGGGCTATCTTTGTGTCAGACCTTGTTTGGGGTAGCTCTGACCTCAAGGAGTATAGATAAAAGGACTACAACGGCTCTGCGGGGAAGAGCTGTCTACTGCATAGAGATTTCTCTCAGCTTAGCTATTTTGGAGAAGTCGAAAGCCTGGCGGTGATGCCGAACTGAAGTTCTGTGGGTTAAACTCAATCTTGATATTAAGGGAAGACCCGGCTTAGTTCCCTTAGGAACAGAGCTTGTCCTCGTTACCGCAAAATCTAATCCATTCGTGGCAGAAACATGGGAGGAAAGAGGGACTGGCTCGTGATAGGTCTGGTTCCTTGAAATCCGCGAGGATAACTAGAAAACGTTGATAATTTTAAATGGAGGAAGACCTAGCATAAGACAGATCTGATTCCCAGACTCCTCAATGGAGAGACAAGTGGGACCACCTGTCAGGATTTGTTGCATAATGGCCCGAGATTCGCGGCATGTGTTCTCGGGATCCCAGCTGGGGTCCCCATTAGGGAAAGCTATAAATATCTCAGCCGCAAGGCTGAGAGAGGTATGTTATTCTATTGAGCATTCTTGCTTTCTTTCTGAAAAAACACCTCAAACGCTTACTGACTTAAGCATCGGAGAGGTTTTCACCGGAAAACCACCGGTGGTCCTTTCTAACTCTTGTTTGTGGTGCAGATCAGGAAGGTGTTCAAGGTTCCAGGTGTTCTCAACGTTGATCATTCTTTGGGTTAAAACAATTGGTATTATGAAGAATAATGTCATGTCTTTCAATGACTTATTATCATAATTAATATCATAGAAGTGCATTAGTATGTTTGCTGAAGTGGAAAAAAATAGAGTGAGATCGTATCTCTCAACTACTTATTGTCATTTAAAGTGACTTTCCTTTTCACATATCGTAAGACATGTTTTTAGCTGCAATATATCAAAGTTATTGACCCTTTTTAGAAAGCAAACACATTTCTTCACTGAATTCTTAGGTTGGGAAGTATTGTTTTATAATATTGCCAAAATATTCATTTAGAGCACATCCCAAAGTTCATTGAAAGTTTGTAACTACATATACTTCCAATATAAGACTTGGGGTCTATATGAAGCCTCAAGTTCATTAGAGAATTGACTTTGACTTAGTTTTACGATTCTTTGTCAGTTGGAGGTTGGTGTGTGATATTATTGTGGAATTGCAGTTCTTCTAGTTTCCACATCAAACCAATGATCGTAATACTCAATTTCTTTTGAGTATATTATTTGTATTTAGATTTGGTTAGTTTAATCAATTTCTTTAAATAATGAATTTGAAGAATATGTGCCATACTCTTTCTTTGATATTATGTGAATATACTTTATCACATGATTTATTTATATATGTTGGAATTTGTAGAGACGAACACCATGCTCGTGCAGCGGAAGTTTTAAACTTTTTTAAATCCAACAGATCCATCCTGTAAACGAATATATTTATATAATAAATAAACGAGATAAAAGTATAAAACCCTTACAATAAATATAGGCCCGAGTTTAACACTAAGGTATTCACGCAATTAGTTCTCTGACTGCAAGATCCAACTTCAGTGTATTGCTATCGTGAAGAAAGATAGGAAATCTCACGAAAGCTCAAGAACTCCCAATCTCAAAATTAGGATTTATGTTTTCCAAAAACTCTTGTGTCTATCTCTTTTTTTCTTTGTTTACAACTTATGACTTTATGTTATATTTATACTAATTACATAAGAGAACTCTAATCCTAAAAAGGATTGGCCTTGTCGAAGACATGGGCCCAAAACAATTTTAGCCCAAGTACCTTTATTAATATAACATAGATAATTAAATCCAAGTCCAATTTAGTTTAATTAAATAATTTCTATCAAATAGAAATTAATATCATTATTATTAACAATTAAATATTACAATTCTAAATTAAATATTTAATACTTTCTTGATAAAATTTTAAATTAGAAAACTAATCGCATATAGTGTGACCCTATAGGCCTTTATATATGACATCAATCCAATGATGATCCAAACAAAACTTCTAGACGACTTAGTTGGACGAACTCAATATATAAAAAAAATTCACTTGAACTCATCGAATTATACTTTATACAAAGTTTTGGTGAAATTCCTTTCATTCCGAATCATTCGATTAATCTTAAAATTTATCCAAGTGTCTATCTCAATGGCTTAATCAATTTATCTCACCTTTATTAGTCGACAACTAGACAATACTTCAATTACTATATTGAACATGTCTCTTGCATTGGCCAATGACTTTAGGCGACCTAATATAGAGATTATGAGTGGTCTCTCTCGAAATTCCAATCGAGGAATATTTTCTTTCTTGTCTCAACTACCACCTCCATTTACATCATGATGCACCCAACACAAGCTGTATCTGCCCCGAAAGGAGTGCAAGTATTGGTCATGGTCAAAGTACATCACTCGGTAAACAAGGTGCGTATTGACCTCAAGTCAAAGGATTATCACACGTTTTATACACTGATAAGTTTATAAACATACAATAAATAACTTATCAGTTGGGTTTACCAATACTCTCCAAAGCATTCATGTGTCCATCATGAATAACTATTTTCGCAGTCGTGAGACTTACTGCATTCTCTAAAATGTCATGCAGAACACATGCCGACATATATTATATTATCAATATCCAATCTTGATAATCGTTAGTCGTGACTATTTTAAGAGTAATGTTTTATCAATGATATCTCACTATATCAATGACAACATTAACTTTACGGGAACATTTATATGAATAATCACAAACAATCAAAATAATAATTCAATAAATGTAATGCCATCACTATTGCATAACAGGGTTTTAACGGCGGTTTTTAGGCATTTTTAATGTCGGTTTTTGAACTACCGTTAAATCGACCGCCGTAAATGACTAAGGCGATTGTTCTAAAACCGCCATAGAAAGTGAGGCTTTTTACGGCGAGTTTTGTTGAACCGCCGTAGAAAGTGATGCTTTTTACTGCGGTTTAAGAACCGTCGTAAAAAACAACGATGGTGGATTCTACGGTGGTTCTTGAGAAGTACCTTCTAGAAAAACGCTCCTGCAACCTGGAAGAATATGATCCAAATAAAATTAGTAAGAGAATAGCATTATTAGGCAGATTTGTTTGTCGGATGTTATGATCTTACAAAAATGTACCTTCAATTAGGTGTATATGTAAGTGTAAGGTAATTACAAATCTGGATATTTGTAATTAAAAGATAAGTGAATTTGCATGTACTTAAGACTAAACCTCAGCGTAATATTTGTAATTATCCTTACACACACACACACTATATTCTTCACTTGTGATAGTTTTGTAAACCTTGCTTCCATTGGACTGTGATATTGCTATGCACAAAAATAGAATAGAAGACTGTAAATATTGATCTTTGTCCCTTAAAACTAAATTTAAAGCCACCCAATTTGCATCCTCGCGAATGAGAATTCATAAAGCTTTTAAAGTCTAATGGTAGCAATATAAGCCTGTCCGCAAGTTCAAGATATCCACTCATCCTTTAAATAAATTAAAAAAAAAACTAAGGAGTTCAAAATTCACCTGTTAACAAATTGCTCTCATTAATGAACATATCAAGTTTTAAGAGAGATATAATGTACTCCTCGACACAATCAAGTTATCTTTGATAATATCAGATTCCATTTCTAGTTATTCATATACTATATAGAAGATCTTTAACTAAATTTGAGGGTGCTCATAAGAATTTGACGGTCTGGAAAATATGTAATTACTACTTATTTTACACATCTTTGCTTAATCCAATCATACCTAATGTCATATATAAAATATAATTGTAAATATGAGAGAACAAACTTATAGACTCGAAAAGGGGCAAAAATAAGATGTATGTAAGCCAAATCAAATCATTTTAACTTAGGATCATAAGATGCTAATGGGAAGCCTCATATCATATGTAAGTAGAGTAAAAATATCAAACAGACTCTCATCAGCTGATAAAAATAAAATAAAATAGAAAGACTGTTCAAAAACTCTTATCAAATGATCTTGAAGATGCAGAATTTATTTATTTATTTATTTTGAATATTAGTCAGAAAGAACTTTCGTTGTTCTCTTTTTTATTTTTTCTTATTATTATACTTTTCATATTAATTATGTTTGTGATTATCAGCTCAACAAAGTATATTCTGATTTATTTATGATATCAGCTCAATTCTTTCTTCTTCTTATTTTTTTTTTGTGTGTTTTTTTTTCATGAAGCCAATTCAAAATCAAATTCTAATTTTATTTATATATTTATTAAAGCATACAATATCAGGGCATTTCTGCATTACCGATTCTCTAAATGGCTCTCAGAAACAACAGACCCTGACCTAAAACGCAGGTTTTACTCAAAAGCCAAAAGGATTCATCATTGCTTATCAAAATCTCATCTTTCATAAGTTAGCAACAACAGTAAGCAAAGGAAAAGTCAAGAAATTAATAAAGAGAGAAACCTGGGTCATAATCAAGAGAGGGAGAGCGAGTTGTTGAGGTGGGCATAACAGAGCGTCTGGAATTAGAGGTGGGCGCCTTCGACCGGACAGAATGGTACGGCCCTTGTGCGCCACCGCCATTGTTTCTCAAAGAAGAAGAAGAATACTTGTGTAATGCTCTTCCTCCATTGCCCAAAGAACATTATATGATTTTTAAAAGAATATAACCTGGTTTGGGAGGCAATCTCGGTGACGCTTGTACTACACTTGTCGCATTGCGGAAGTTATGACTTAGAGTGTGAACAACTCTAGTGGACAAGATCAAAACAAATAATATTAAGATACAAATACTAGATCAATATCTTGCAAACAATAGCAGACTTAACTGGCAAATTAATATTTATGAAGTAGGAATGCATGTTCACTTTTGAAAAAGGGAAACCCATTATAATACCATTCATACAGTTTGCTAGAGACCTGGACGTCGGAGATGGTGACATGGAGAACTAAGCTGGTCTAGGCTATTCTCTGCTTTTCCTGTTCAGTTTAATGATAGAACTGTTTGTTTTGCCTGTAATTGAATAATTTGTCGTTTAATGACTTTTGTTCATAGGGTTTCCTGGTTTTAAGGAAACCCTAGTACTATTTCGTTATAAATCGCGTGCACCTGTTTTCTTTATATATGTGCCTCATACTTGCTCATTTTATTTTCATTATGGCTTCCTCTTCTTTGCTTGAAGAAATTGATATTGTAAAGAGAAAGAATCTCTCACTTTTCGCTGAGAACTTCAAACTCTCTGTCCTCCGGGAGAAAATTTCCCAAGTGTGCCGGCTTCTGGAAAGGAAAAGGCAGAAAAAACGCTACTACAAGCCTGAATGGGCTGAACTCCGTCAACTCAACCGCCAACTGGAGGAAGAAAAGGCCGATTTAGTCGAATCGGTAGGTCGGCTGACCACTGCAGCTAGTGAGACTCATGCTGTTTCTAGGCGGGCAGATAGGTATCGCCAGCGCCTTCATGAAACCGAGTGAGAGCTGTGGCGTATTCGCCGGATTCTGGCCTCAGGTAAGAGGGCTTCTTCTTCCCATGGTTGATTTTAATTTCTGTTCTTGATGTATTTTCCCATATTTCTGCTGTTTTCATGAGCATTTCATTTTCTGTTTTCTTTCACTTCTAATTAAACTCGCCAAGTTTCGCTTGTAAAAAGTGGCGTAAGTATCTTCCATTCATGTAATTATGGCCTTGATTTATATTGAATGATTTTCTCCCTGGGCAAAAACCTTTGTTGATAGTTAGATCTGGCTCCGCAGTGTAGGCTTTAGCCAATCTCGGCTATACTGGCAGGTAGTTAAGGAAAATCATGATATCTGTTCTCAGCCAATCCTGGCTTTACTAATAATCAAGTCAGGAAAATTGGGTCATCCGCCCTTAGTCAGTCCCGGCTTCACTGACAATTAGGTCAAGAGAATTGGGGCATCCGCCCTTAGCCAATCCTGGCTTCGCTGACAATTAGGTCAGGAAAATTGGGGCATCCGCCCTTAGCCAATCCTGGCTTTTGACCATTAGGCCAGTCTGTAATAAAATATGGATAGACTCAAATTATCATTAAATGAATTTCATAAAACAATATTACACATAGTATTTTCGTAAATTTGATACATTCCACGCTCGGGGTACCCCAACTCCATCCATCTGTTCTAATTCATAGGCTCTGCCTGCCAGAACTCTTGTGATCTTAAAGGGTCCCTGCCAAGTGGCGTCCAATTTTCCCTTGGGTTTCCCAAGATCAGCTCTACGCAACACCAGGTCTCCCACTTGAAAACATCTCTTCATCACTGTTTTATTATACGCCGCTCTGACTCGTCCCCGCATGTGCTACATCCTAACGACAGCACGCTCCCTCTTTTCCTCAACCAAATCAATGCATCCTGTATAATTCTCTGATCCGTATCAAAGTTTTGGATCCGGTGAGTTTCCAGACCTATCTCAGCGGGAATAACATCGTCCATGCCATATACTAGGCTAAATGTGGTTTCTCCAGTACTCTCCTTAGGATTAGTGCGATAGGCCCAGAGAATTGAACTAAGATCTTCCACCCATTTTCCGCCTGACCTCTCAAGGCGTGCCTTGATCCTTGTACTAAGATGCGATTGGTCACCTCGACTTGACCATTTGCCTGAGGATGATAGACAGAGGTGAAGTGTTGGTCTATCTTCATCTTAGTGCACCAGGCTCTGATCTTAGCTCCCATAAACTGCATGCCATTATCCGAGACCAGGATTATAAGGATGCCAAATCGACATACTATGTTTTTCCATAAAAAGCCCATCACTGCATCCTCCGTAATCTTTACCAGAGCTTCGGCCTCTATAATTTGCTGAAATAATCAATGGCGATAATTAGGAACTTCTTCTGAGCTGGAGCCGTAGAGAAAGGTCCGACAAAGTCTATCCCCCGTCTCGAAAAAGGGCAGGTAGAGCTCATTGTCATGAGCTCTTTCGCTGGCCGGTGAAACAAGGGAGAGATCCTCTGACACTTGTCGCACTTCCTGACGAAGTCTTCCGATTCTTTTCGCAATAATGGCCAATAATAGCCAGCTCTCATGACTTTTCTTGACAAAGTCCTAGCGCCCATATGATTACCGCAACAGCCTTCGTGGATTTCTCTGAGGATGTGGGCGCCTTCCTTCCGGCTCAGGCATCTCAGAAGAGGTTTTCCAAACCCTCTCCTGTACAACTCCCCTTTGATCAGGCAGAAGCGAGAGGATCTGATTCTCACCTTCGTTGCTTCCCTTTTATCATCTGACAGCTCTCCTTTCTCCAGATATAATCTGATCGGGTGATGCCAGTCTGTGTCCTCTTCTAACGTATGCACCTCTTCCTCTCCAAACTCCCGATATGTCATTAGGAGAGTGATTACTCTTTCCTGATAGTCTGTTGCCGAGCTGGCTACCTTAGCTAAGTAATCAGCTCTGCCATTTTCATCTCTGGGGATTTGGTCAATTGTTAAAGAGTTCATGGAGCTGGTCAATTCGCGAAACTGAGCCAAGTACCTCTGCATGTGCTCCTCTCTTGTTTCAAACTCCCTGTTTATTTGTTTGCATATAAGCTGTGAATATACTTGCGCGCGCACTTGGCCTGCCCCTAGCTCCTTTGCATTTGGACTTTCCTAAGCAAGGCCTCATACTCTGCCGAGTTATTGGAAAGGGGGTGATTCATGCGCACTGCGTACTCTGTAGTGACCCCTTCCGGGACTATCAACACTATCCCAGCACCACATCCGAGGTTGTTTATAGAACCATCGGTGTATATCGTCCATTCCTTTGTCTCCGGGAGAGCTGGTCATTTCTTGCATGAAATCAACCAGTGCTTGGGCCTTAATTGTTGTTCGCGCCTCGAAACTAATATCGAACTCGCTGAGCTCGATTTTCCACTTCACCAAGCATCCCGAGGCTTCTGGATTATCCATGACCGCTTTCAATGGTAAGTTAGTTCTAACCACCACATTATGTGAGAGGAAATAGGGGCGGAGCTTGCGAGCCGTTCTGACCAAGGCCAGCATGGCTCGTTCCACCTCTACGTACCGTAGCTCGGCATCATGCAAGATTTTGCTCCAATAGTATACCGGCTTTTGTACTCTGCCTTCTTCCCTGATCATGACCGTGCTGACAGCCTGCTTTCCCACGGATAAACACAAGATCAAGGGTTCTCCCTGGTCAGGTTTGGTAAACAATGACATCCCGACCAGGTACTCCTTCAGCTTCTGAAATGCGTCCTGACATTTCTCATCCCATTGAAACGGGGCTCTTTTTCATAAGGCCTGAAAAAATGGCAGATTTTTCTCAACCGAGCGCGAAACGAACCTGCTCAGGGCTGCTATCCGCCCGGCCAAGCATTGCACCTCTTTAACATTCTTCAGAGGCTGCATATCCATAATAACCTCGACCTTCTCCGGATTTGCTTCTATCCCCTTTTCCGTGACCATGTAGCCCAGGAACTTTCCAGCTCTTACCCCAAACATGCATTTTTCCACGTGTGAGGCTGCTTTCACTCTTTTTACTAACATATCGTCCACATAAACCTTCATGTTGCACCCGAGCTGCCTTTTGAACATCTTGTACACTAGCCGCTGGTATGTGGCGCCCACGTTCTTAAGCCCGAACGACATAACCACACAACAATAGGTGCCTTTCGGAGTTATGAAACTAACTCGCTTCTGGTCTTCCTCGGCTAGCCTGATCTAGTGGTATCCCTGTGAGGCGTCCATCATACTCAGGAGTTCACAACCCGATGTAGAATCAACCAGTTGGTCTATCCTCGGTAGTGGGTAGTGATATTTAGGGCAAGCTTTGTTAAGATCACGTGAGTCTATGCACATCTGCCAGTCCTCTTCCGTTTTTAGTACCAAGACTGCGTTAGAGAGCCATTCTGGGAACTATTTTTCTCGGACATGCCCAGCCTTTAGCAATTTGTCCACCTCAACCTCAATAATGGCTTCCTTTTTCGGTCCAAAGTTGCGCTTTCCTTGCTTTATTGGTTTTATTGTTAGGTTAATGTTGAGATGGTGCTCGGCTATTGCCGGGTCTATCCCAACAAGATCTTGGGTAGACCAGGCAAAAATATCTGCGCTGTTTCTGAGTAAGGCTACCAAATCTACCAACACGTCGGGGCTGGGGGTCGTCTCTACGCTCAGGACTCGATTGTCATCTCCTGGGACTACCTCGATTGTCATCAAATTTTCCTCCCTCTGAGCTGGGACAGGTCTGGAATCCTCTACCCTTGGCCTTTTAAATCTCCCCTCTTCTTCACTGTGCCGAACACTATCTATGTACGTGCGTCTTGCCGCGTATTGGTCACCGTGGACCTCTCCTACTCCGTCCTGAGCGGGGAACTTCAATTTCATATGGTAGACGGATATTACAGCTTGGAATTGAATCGACGATGGTCGCCCAAGCATGACATTGTACGAGGAAGGTGCGTCCACTATTAGAAAATGCACCAACCTGGTCTGTCTAAACGGACCATCCCCCAGCGAAGTCGTGACCTCCTCCAATTCCACGTTTAAGTCCAATTGTTGAAAACATTCGTAAAACATGATATCGGCCGAACTACCCGTGTCCACGAAGATTCGTCTTATGGTGTAGTTAGCGATAGTGGCTGTGATGACCAAAGCGTCTATGTGAGGGGCCAAGATGCCGTTCTCATCTTTCGATCTAAAGCATATGTTCGGGCTTGGCGTTAACTTCCAGACCTCACTCGCTTTCCATGTAAGGTCTTTCGCAGCACGAATATAATTATTCTGGGTTCGTCTGAAGTGCTCATCCCATTTTCCCCCTGTGATAATTAGGATTTCACCTCGTACTTCCTGGGTCTGGTCATTCCTTCTTCCGTTGTTTCGTCCGCTATCCAGCTCACGCTTATTTCCCTAAGGTTGATCTCATTTGCGAGGGTCAGATCTGGACTCCTTCCGTCTAGCCTGTACAAATTCTTTGAGGTGCCCTGCCTGTACCAACCTCTCTATCTCATCTTCCAAGTGGGTGCAGTGATCTGTATCATGACCATACTCGTTATGGTATCGTCAAAATCGGTCAGGTCTTTCTTTCCTTGGTTTCTGGGAATAAGTTCTTGGTCATTTTAGATCAGGGTGTCGCTCAATTGCCTGCAGAATCTCCCCCTGAGGTGTAGCTAGAGGTGTGTACCTATCAAAACGGGATCGTCCTCCAACCAGGTCAATCCTGGGTTTCTTCATCGGGGTCCTGTCCTCCCTATCAGATCGTTCCCTTCTCTTTTCTCCATCTTCCTTGATCCTCAAAGCCTCCTCGAAATGAATGTATTTTTCTTCTCTCTCCAGGAGCTCGCCAAATTTCAGCTCTGGGTTTATGACTAGCGACTGGAAAAATTCCCCTCTCCTGAGCCCCTGAGCTAGAGAGTTAGCCAAGAGCTCTTCAGGCGCTGATGTCACTTCTAGCTTTGCATCCGTAAATTGTTTGATGTATGCACGCAGATCTTCATTTTCCTTCTGCTTCAATCTGAATAATTCTAGCGGTATTTTCTGGTATTTCCTGCAGCTGGTAAACTGGTGTAAGAATGCCGAGCTAAATTCTTCAAAGATGCTTATAGAACGCGGAGGCAACTGGCTAAACCAGAGCTGGGCTGACTTCGTAAAGGTCGTCGGGAAGACCCTGCACATGACGGCATCAGAAAACTTGAGCAAAGTAGCCGCGATCTCAAATCGGCTCAGGTGATCCCATAGATCTGTTGTTCCATTCTATTCAAAGCCCATGGACCGGTAAGAAGACGGTACATCATCACGCATAACCACATCCATAAATGGGGTACCCCTCCGCGCCGGCACCGTGATCGTGGCCGCCACCTTCCTCTTAACTTCCCTGACCTCTTTCTGCAGGTTTTGCATCTTCTCAGTGAGGTTTGGGTTGGTTTTGCTCGATGTTTCACTTTTAGAAGCAGATAGACTTTCCTCCTCTTCCTGGAGGGGAGTTCGGACCATGCGCTGGGTTCGTGGTGGCTCCGTCTCCGGCGGCGATGCTGCCTTGGAAGGGGGTGTCAAGAGCTCGGCGAACTTTCTATCCACAACTACTTCCACCGCCTTGCTGATGAGGTCGGCCAATTGCCTTAGAAAGGAATCGTTCAACAATCCGCCGTCAGTTTTTGTGGCTCCACTAGGAGGACGTTGCGCTGCGCCTGGTCTAGCTGCCGCCGATGGTCCTGCCGTCTCTGGCGTGCCCGTCGGTGTGGCAGAGCTTGGCGTGCCACCCAGCTCCACCGAAGCCCATCTGATGCCATGATTTTCTCATGTCTTAGCCTTATTTCTCCCACAGACGGCGCCAATTGTTTCACCTGAAAAATTACCCCAAGAGAACCTGCACCTTCACCTGAGAATTTCCCGACCTACTTTCACAAAAACACGTTAGAAACAACCATCGGGGGTTTTTCGGTGGAAACCTCTCTGATACTTAAGTCAGTAAGCATTTTTGATCGGAATAAAATAAAGCAGGAGAAGAATGCTTGAGATTGCGTACCTCTCAGCTTTGAGGTTTGAATATTTATAATTTTTCATCAAGTGGGGCCCTTTCGAGATCCCGAAAATAGAATTCCGCGAACCTCGGGTCGTTATTCATAATGGCCAGTTCGTCCTTTCCCATCTAGGAAAAACCAGACCAGGAAAGTACTGGATCATTCCCTTTCATTCTAGGAGGGGTCAGATCAGGGCAATATCCGGAGTAAGCCAGATCAGAACAATCTGCACCCCACAATTTCTAGTAGCGTCAGCTAGGATCAAGGCGATATTCAGCCAGGTCTGGTATTCATATCAGGATCATTTCAGGGCACACCAACTATATTAACCAATATTTTCTTAAATTTTATTAAATAACCGTAAGCCTATCTTTTTGGGATGGAGGGAGTGTTTTTTATTTATCCGATTTCACAAATTTCTATTTTTATTTTATAATATTTCTGAGTATTATTTTTTGGTTTTTAAGTTCAGAGATTTATTAAATAAATATTTAGATTTTAATTATATTTTTATTTAATTTTAAAATATTTTGAGATTTATTTTTCTATATATTGAGAAATGATTTTATTTAGTTTTTTTTCATTACTAAATTTATTAATAATAAGAATATATTTTTCTTATATTTATTACAACCTAGTCTTACAACACCAAAATGGCTTCATATAGTACAATAGGTTCTTGTGCGCGTAGAAAATGTATACTTTGATTGCTACTTAATGAATGAATGATTTATTTATTGATTTTCATTAAAAAATGAATTAAACTCATATAATACTTTGATTATTAAAACTTTATTATTTGAAACAAACTATAATTATAACACATTTTACTTATAATACTCAATTTAAAAATCAACTACCAAGAAAATAAAATAAAAAATAATTTGTATTTTTATTAAATATTAGTAGTTTATATGTCGTTATTATTGTTAATGCATGTAACGTCATCTTTACTATATTAATTGTTTTCAATTATATTACCAATTTATATGTTCTTTAAATAAAAAAAAATATTACCTCAAATTTAATATATTAATTTAAAATATTACTAAGTATATTTCCATAGAATCTAATTTATATCTTCATTAGATATATAAAATATTACTATTATATTATTCATTATTATTGCTAATGTATCATTCAAATAACTTTGAATGTAGCATAATTTATATTAGAACTATATTAAAATTCAACAATATATGAGGATTATTATGCTATATAATAACATTATTGTACACCAATTTTTAAAAATATAATTATAAATACTATTTTACTAAATATGTAAATATTAGTAGTTTATTCTTTATTATTAACAACGTTCAAAAAGTACCATGGTAAACTCAATATATAGTAATTTAAAATCAATTGCATTCAATTTAGTATTTTCTAATTTATTTAGATTTTATATAATCGCATATTTAAATAGTATATATATATATATATATATATATATATATATATATATTTCACGTAAATACTAAATGAAAAGACTCATATCCTACGTGTCTACTTAGAAAGTTTCCGGTTGACGTGTAATTTTCTTGTGGTGCGGTTACTTGACGAATTTTGGAAATTTGAAAACTTACTAAAATATAAGATTTATAATATTTACCTTAAATATATTTCCTTTTATATTTTTTTTCAAACTTAATATTTTTATTTTATTATTCTTTCTTATTTATTATTTCTCTTTACTTATATTTTGCCTAATTCAAATTTTCTTTTATTCTTCTAATACAAAATATAAGAAGTCATATATAATTAAAAAAATCTAAATTAATTATATTAATTAAAAGATAAATTACTTATAAGATAATTTTAATTAAAAAACTTAATTATAAATATAATCTAAATAATTTGTATTTATAGTGAAAGTTAAATTATCTTTTTCCTAGAATTTCAGATAAAAATATAAGTAAATTACGAGTTATTTATAATAATATAAGTATGTAACTGAATATTATTAGCTGCATATAAATTATATAATAATACTTAATAATATTAACTAGACACTGGTACTAGACGATACGTGTTGGAAATATGACATCTTTTGAATTATTCTAAGTAATTAAAATTATTAACGAATTTAAAATATAAAAGTATTTCATAATAATAATAATAATTAATTAATGGATATTAGACAGAGGTTGGGAACGTGACAACTTTTGAGTTTTCTAGTATGTACATAAGATTATTAACGAACTGAATTTAAATATTAAAATATGGAATTATTAATAATAAACACTAATAGTTAATAAATAGTGATTATACATCGATAGTTGAGAATATGATATCTTTTAATTTTAATTTTTATATTTAAAAACTCTTTAATTATTATTAATATTTTTTTATATTTATCTTTTGATTAATCTCGTGTAACAGATGAGTATTAAACTAGTATATATTCATAAAGTTCAAGGCAACCGATTAATTAAATCAAATTATTTTTTAAAGTTTAAAACAGATTAATTGTTAGCCATGTTATTTATTTACTATTGTTATATCAAGAAAATATAACTTAAGTAAGTTAAAGGTTTTTTTATTCAATAATAAAATCTCCCACTTTAAAAAATTTATTTAAATTATTTAATTACATATTTAATTCATGTCAAAATTTACCATATATATCATATATTATTTTTAAGTAAATATATAGTCAGATATGGATATAAAAGTTAGTTTACCCATAAAATTTCCAATATTTGTACAAGGAATAAACGGAAGGTATCAATACAATACAGTTAGAAACTCAACTGAACATAGCTTCAACAATTCTTCAACACTGGATGAACATATTAGGAAGATTTATTTTCCCCCTATATAGTTACAAAGTCTTTTGAATAGAATATATATGATTATATTAACTGAAGATAGCCACCCACGATTTTTGTCGTACAACAGTTTGAATAAGGAATAATATATTTTGTTTTGGTTACAAATATAATGTTGAATATGAAACAAATAATTTCAACAACAACACAAATATATATATTATCCCCATATATATGGAAAGGTTAATTGAGAGATCATTAATTTTTGACACACATGATTTTTCTATATATGAATTATATCAGCGAATTGCAAATTAAAACCCAAATTAAAAGCATTCGAAATCCAATTAATTAACCACCCATATTGCCTCTATAAATATTGATACGAAAAGGTGTGGAAATATATAGATTAACTAATCAAACATCATCAGTTTGAGGTGTTTGGGAAAAGAAGAAAAATTCACGCAATATTTTGTTACAGTACTAATTCTAATATACATATTATTAATCATGAGATCGACGAGTATGGGTGCAGGAGTCATAAACGTTGTCGTATTTCTTACCTTAAATCGTACTTGTTTGGTCCTTTGATGAATGCCCTCCTCCAACGATCACGCAATTGGCCACGGGACAGGTGATAAAGTCGAAGCCAGAATGGAAGGTGGAGATCACCAACTCGTGTGTGTGCACCGTTTTTAATTTGCAACTAACCACAATTCATAAAGAATTCTCAACCGTGGTTCCGATTGATCCGGTGGTTCGATTGATCCGGCCATCCTTAGCAAGGACGAGAGTGTGGGGAGTACTGGATATTAGGAGATATTATTTGATATTATACTATTTGATTCTTATATTAATTATTTTATTATCTTTAGTATATTCTATATTATATTATTTGATTCTTGTATTTATTGTACCTTGTATAAATACCTCATTTGTAATGACAATGTTATCAATTCATTCTATCATTT
>BMAC01000061.1:1761453-1787878 GCA_014905375.1 Phtheirospermum japonicum | reverse complement strand
TGAAGGATCGTCGCACGGGGGCCATCATCCTCAGCGGCCTCAGTAAAGATGGGATATACCACTGGCCTCGCACCTCGGGATATACACCTTCTGCCCTCATGACATCATCTAAAGTGTCTTTCCTATGGCATCTACGCCTTGGTCACCCATCATCTCATGTGTTACGTCACTTAGCTACCTCTTCTAAGTTGTTTTCTAGCTCTTTTTCAACCGACACTTGTATTTCGTGCAAGGTGAATAAAAGCCACAAACTACCATTTAAAGATTCTACTTTGTCGTCTACTTCTCCGTTGGAGTTAATTTTTTCCGATGTCTGGACATCTTCTATCTTTTCGAATGATGGTTTTAAATATTATGTTATCTTTGTTGATCACTTCACTAAGTTTAAAGCCGTAGTTTAAAGCCACAAGTCGGACGTATTGATGACATTCACTCAGTTTAAAGCCTTAGTTGAAAATTATCTTGCGCGTTCAATTACCTCGTTTTACTCGGACAATGGAGGTGAATTTCTTGCCCTTCGTCCTATTTTTGCTGCTAGTGGCATCACACACCTCACCTCTCCTCCTCATACTCCTGAGCACAATGGGTATGCTGAACGACGACATCGACATATAGTTGAAACTGGTTTAACTCTTCTTCATCAAGCCTCTATACCGCTCACCTTTTGGTCATATGGTTTTACTACGGCCGTTTATCTTATAAATCGTATGCCTAAGCCTAACCTCTCCATGCTCTCTTCATTTGAGCGTCTATTTAGTCGTCCACCTAATCTTGCCAAACTCCGCATCTTTGGCTGTCATTGTCTCCCCTGGATCCGCCCTCACTCTAATCATAAGCTCGATAATCGGTCTCGACCTTGTGTTTTCCTTGGTTACTCGCAAACTCAAAGTGCCTATCTATGTTATGATCCGTCCTCATCTAACGTGTTTATATCCCGTCATGTTAAGTTTGATGAGTCTGCCTTCCCTTTTTTCGAGTATTCTGCATAAATCTGATGATCATTCCTCGTCTGCTCAACCTTCCGATCGGATCACTACAGAATTCCGGTCGGACAAAACCTACTGCCCTCCTGTCCGATCGGATAACAGGTCCTTCCGACTAGATGAAACCTTCTGTTCCTCCGTCCGATCGGATAACATGCCACTCCGATCGGACTCTGCTCAGCATCTACCCCTTCCGGTGCTTGTGGTTTCCCCATCTCCTGTGGCCGCACCCCCGGACGACGTCCCTTCACTCACTGCTGCGTCACATGCTTCACCGCCTCCCTCACCGTCTATAACTGAGAATCCACCTCCGCCCCTGGTGGTCCCTCATCCAATGCGCACTCGGTCAAAATCAGATTCACAAACCCAATACTCGGTATGCTCTTGAAGCTTCTGTTTCCTTATCTAATGTTGAGCCCTCTAATATCACTCAGGCTCTCAAAGATCCGCGTTGGAGATCAGCCATGCCAGCCGAATTTGATGCACTCTTACGTAATAATACTTGCGATCTTGTGCCGCCTGATTCATCACTTAATGTAGTTGGTTGTAAGTGGGTGTTTCGTGTAAAACATAACTCGGATGGATCTCTGGACCGTTTTAAAGCTCGACTTGTGGCTAAGGGTTTTCACCAAAGGCCTGGTGTTGAATTCTTTGATACGTTTTGCCTTGTTCTCAGTGTTGCCTTATCTCGAGGATGGTCACTTCGTCAACTCGATGTCAATAATGCTTTTCTTCAGGGTCGTCTAGAGGAAGAAGTTTACATGGCACAGCCACCTGGTTTTGTTGATGTCAAGTACCCAGGTTATGTGTGCAAGCTTAATCGTGCTATATATGGTCTCAAGCAGGCACCTCGTGCCTGGTATGTAGAACTTAAACGGTTCTTAGTTGACATGGGCTTCGTCAACTCGCGGTCGGATACGTCTCTATTTATTTTTACAATTTTTCTTTTTTTTTTTGATTTTTTATTTTATTTTAAAAAATCGAGGGGAAACACCTCCCCTCAGTTTTTTTAAACTTAAAAAAATAAATTAATTAAAAACCGAGGGGAGGGCTGGGCCCTCGGTTTTCCGAGGGAAAACACCTCCCCTCGGTTTTATTAATTTAAAGAAAATAAATAAATAAATAAATAATCGAGGGGAATGTGTTGCCCTCGGTTTTTTCCGAGGAAATTTCCTTCTTCTCGGTTTTTCCGAAGGCTAGATTCTCTCAGTAATGTTACCCTCGGAATTGTCTTCGGTAATTGTGGCGGCACATATTGGCGTCGTATTTCCAAGTGAAAAACTTAAGGAAAATCTTTCACTCGGAAAAATCGAAGGATATTTTAATCCTTCGATTTTGCCCTCGAAAAATAACGAGGAAAATATTTCCCTCAGTTCTCCCCTCGAAAAACTGGTGTTTTTTTGTAGTGAGTTAACAGTTTATTCAACAATATTTGATTTAGTCTTATTTTCACCTTCTGCTAAAGCTAGAGAAAGACCAACTTTATTACTTGGACCTCATATAATTTGACTTATCGGGGTCATTTGACCTCTAACGATTAGCTAATGCCAAAATCAAGTGTAATTACTAAGAGTATCATAATAGTAATAATCTTGGTATAGTCAAACTGTAATCCACCCTATATGTTGATGTTGCTGATGCATTGGCTGATGTGTCAGTTTGTGGTTGCTTTAGATGACAAGTGTCATCTTCCGGTAGATTCAGAGCTGATGTATCTACCTCTGGTGGTTCGGATTAAAAGGTTACCTTTTTTGATTTTTTTTAGTCCAAGTGTAAGTAAGGTTTTTGATTCATTTCTAGCCTTTCATAAATAATTAGGGTTTTTTAACTATTTTCTCTCTTCCTTGTCGCAGCCAATATCAAGAATGATCTTCGATATTTCTTTTTGGGGAGGGAGCAGTTTCTCACCTTCATCCCCCAAAATAACCGTGCAATTTCTAACTTATTTTAGAGGGGTTTTTTTTTGTTTCTATAATATTTCGAGTTTCTTTGATTTGTAATTGTTGTTGGGTATAGATCTTACCATCGAATGATTAATCAAATCAGTTTTGATTAATCAAAATCAACAATTAACACTGATTTATCAAAAACCAGTGTGGTGCATATGTTTATGAAGGTCATCGTGCAGCCCGGTAACACTTGGTAAGTTTTCAAACGAGTTTTTAAGTTTTATTTATGAGATCCATATTTCTCGATTTATATGCAGTCGATATGTGTTTTGATTTTTAGATTTATGGGGTAAGCCCTAATCGAGCTTTGGATTTGGTTATTCTTTGATCTTTAGACATTTGATTACAATTTGGTTTGAATTTTTTTAGTACTTTGATTTAAAATTTGTTGTAAGTTACAAGATTTGTTTTTTTTTTTTTTCCGGTGATGATCTAAACAAAAAGGAAAAAATAATAATTAGAATTTATTTGATTTGGGTTTTTTCCTTCCGGTCCTGCTTGGTTGAGCTTATTGAAAGTGCTTATAACTTATTCCATCACAATAAGCTCTTTTAGGCTGCATGGTAAGAATAAAGAATAAGCTCCTGATAGCTTATTCTGCCTAATAAGCTCCTGTTCAGAAAAAGTTACAAATCGTAACTTTTTCGAATAAGGTCCTACATTATTTGGTAAAATTATTTTTTTATTCTTTTATATTGTAAAAAATATATTATTTATAAACTAATATATTACTTTATATTTTACGAAAAATATTTTTATTAATCATAATTAAAGTTTTATTTATTATTATAATTATTTTTCAAGTATTTATCTTTTTTTTTAAATAATCTTTTGGGAAGTCTTCATTAATTATTATAATTTTATTTCTTTTATTTTTCTTTTTTTATGTATAATATTTTATATTTTTAATCATGTCTATATTGGTAAATTAACCTTCAATCAACTACTTTAATCAACTAATTTACCAACTACTAATTGAAAATCAGCTACCAACTATCAGCTATCAGTTATCAGCTATCAGCTACCAACTATCAATTATCAGTTGTTTGAATCAGTTCAACCAAGCAGGGCCTCAGTCTTTCTTCTTCTGAATTTCGTACTTCTAGAATTGATAGTGTAATGAACTTTAGCCTTTTGTCGTTGAGTGAGAATAAAAAGGATGTTAAGGGAGTTTTTGAGATCTTGGTTATGTTGTATACTTAGTTGCGCTTTTCTAAATATAGTTATCAATTTGTACTTGCCTATTGGCAAGTACCTCTAATTAATCATTAAATTGTGTTAATCAAATCACATCCATCAATTTGATCTCTAATCGCATTCGGTTGTACTTTATATTTTGTTTATATAATAATTTGTACTATCATAATAAAATTACCAAAATAATCTTCATAAACATAATTGTTAAAATATTTATTTTTAATTAATCATAATTATATAATTATAACATAACCGTGAACTTTTTTTAACATCGAAAGCTAATTATTTACTTTGATTTTACTTAATTAAGTTAAAGATTAAAATTATTCTGTAGGTTGTGGATTATCGAAGCTTTAAGCTTGTAATTGTCGACGATGGTGGCAGTGGAAAAATCAAGTTTGTGAAGAGAGGCATCTAAAGCTTACCCGATTGATTGATTGATTCAGAAATCCCCTACTAATATTTATTGATTTCTTATTTTTGGATGCCTCTAGAGCCCATAATAAGGTTGCAAAAGGAGTGATGCGTGCCTATGCAAAATCTAGGCGGCAAAAGGCATTTTTATTTTTTTTATATAATTTTAATTAATTTTATTAATAAGTTAGTAAAATAATAAATGTGTAAAGACTATTTGCAATATTTTTTAATTTTTCAATAAAAATATAGTTTTTAAAATATTTAAATCTAAAATATTACTTAATATTATTAATTTGGTAACAATCTCACACGACAGAATTCAAAATGGATATATTAAGATAATTGAGTTTAATAAAAAAATAAGAAATAAAATAAAAATATAGTTAAAATACAATAAAAAAAATTACATGTTACATACATATGATGCAGTCAACTCTAAGTTGACTATCGTTTCCAAGCCTTTTGCAAGGTGAGACGTTTTAGTGGGAGAATTTTCATTTTTGATCCACTATATTGGTCACATCCAAAAATTGTACGTGATGTTGGCCATCATCAAACAACATCGGTTAAGTTGGCTAATTCATCAAAAATAATCAAGAAAAAAAGCCCGATCGGACTTTTTTGCTGATGTTGCATGATTCAATACTTTCTTATCATTTTTCTTTAATTTTAATCATTAAGTTGAAGAAAAAAAATTGGGGGACCAATTCATTTTGGTCCATTATATTGACCATATTTCAGAAAAGGTGCGCGACATTGTCCATCCTCAAACCACGTCTGATAAGTTGATCAATTGTCAAAAAAAATTCAAAAAGAGTTCGATCGAAGTTTTTTGGGGATGTGGTATTATTGTATATTTTCTTATCAAGTTTCTATAATTATAAGAAATTAAATTAGAAACAAAAACTTGTGTCCCTTTTTTTTTGTTTTCCTTTTATCTATTCATGAGTCTAATTAATAAAATTTTAATCAATAAAAAACTAATATGAATCATTCATAAATATAAAAACATAATATAAATATTAAAAAAATATATAATAAATATAGAAATTTCAAATATCATTTTAAAGATTTTCGCATATAAATATTTATATATTTTCTTATTATTTTTTAAGATTCATTTTATATTTATCTTCATGTTTATTAATTTTGTATTAATTAAAACTTTAATAATAAAAAAATCATATAAGTTAACGTACTAATTTAATATCTTTTAAGAATTATTTTATGTTTATATATTTATCACTGATTTTTTTTATTTCTCTTTAATTAGGATTTTATTAATTTGATTAAAAGAGAAGAAAATGAAGTTAAAAACAGGTTTTTGTCATCAATTTAATATTTAAATTAAAGAAAAATGATTAAAAAAAAATTATAGAGTCATTCCACCTTAGATAAAAAAATCCGATCAAGCTTTTTTGAACATTTTTGATGAATTAGTTAAATTAGCAGATATGATTTGACGATGGTCAATTTCACTTATCTTTTTTGAAATGTGGCCAATATAATGGACTAAAATAAAGATTTTCCCAGTTTTTTTAATTAATATTTAAAATTAAAGAAAAATGATAAGAAAGTATTGAATCACGTCACGTCAGTAAAAAAAGTCCGATCGAACTTTTTTTTAACCTTTTTTGAAGAATTAATCAACTTAGTAGATGTTGTTAATGAAGTTTCAAATCTACCCAGGTTCAAACAAAATTCAATTGGGAATTTTAAAATACGCGCCTCTACATAGATATCAAAAATAGCTTCTGATTTGTAAAATAAAGAAATTTCCTTTGTTTTGTTTTGTTTTGTTTTGTTTTGTTCTTTTTTTTAATGTTATAATGGAGTGGGATGTTGGTGAGCTTCAGTCACAGTCACGTTCTTCATCTTCTTCATATTAATTTTTTTTTTCATTTTCTCTTTATCCTTTTCTTGACTCAACAATATGAAATCTCTCCTTCATATGTATTTTCTTTTAGGTGATAAAATTGAATTGAACTTTATTATCCTTTTTTTCTTAATAACTATAAACCCAAAATCATGTTTGTGAAGAGAGACACCTGAAGCTTACCCCATTGATTGATTAATCCTCTATTGAATATTTCTTGATTTCTGATATCTGGCTGCATAGAACCCTTAAATATAACTTCTGATTTGTGAAAGAAATTTCACTTGTTCCCTTTATTATTATTATTATTATTATTATTATTATTATTATTATTATTATTATTAATTTTCTAATTTCAACAAAACAAAATCGAAGCAAACAATAACCGCAAACCAAATGTTAAATACCATACAAATGTATGATTGATGGGGTGTTTTGTGATTAATGAAGTTTTGAGATGTTTTATAATAAATGAAATATATTATTAATCTTATTTAAAATATTACAAGCCAAAATAAAGTATTTAACATATGAATGATACATTAGACATTTGAAAATTAACATCATGATTGTATTTAAAAGAGTAAATTTATTTTTTTCTTCTTTGAGAAATGACACTCATTTAAAGTATATCTACCAACAATTAAGTACAATGGGTATTTGTTCATATAAAAGCCCTACTTAATTTGTTATCAATGGGGATCTCAGAAAAGAGAGTACCTGTGATCATGGTGGGTAGACTCACTAAATGTATGATCCATTTTTTATTTTATTTTTTAATTAGAAGTGTTAATTGTGCTTACTGTTTGATATACGTGTAATTTGATTTCTTTGGAGCAAATAATTATGAAGTAATTATGAAGTTGGGCGCTTTTTTTTTTTTTTTTTTTTTTTTTTTTTTTGGGAGTGAGTTTTTATTGTAGTGTAGGAAAATTAATTTTTGATTCTTTGAATATCAATAAGAATTATCCAAGTATTTATAATTTATTCATGGATATATTTTTATTTATTTATATGACCTGTATTTTTTAGATTTGTTTATGGCGGAGTAGTTGATAAGAGACTTAACCGCAATTCAGCAGTTTCCAGCTGCCACTTAGGATAAATTGGTTTACTTACACGGCGGCGCTTAAATGTGGACTTCGTGGTAAGTTTTTTGATATAGACTTTTCTTAGTCCGTGTTCTAATTCGATCCGAAAGATATGTGAGTTTTTAATTCTATTCGTGTTTATGTGAGTTTTTGTGTTTACGAAAATGAGTTTGTTCCATTTTTTCTGTAATTTGTCAATAGGGGTTTATGTATGTGTGATTTGACCGTATTGATTCGTGATTATTTTTTAATATTAGATTTGTGATTTCAAGTTTTTATTATTTGATTATGTTTTTATTTTTACCATTTGGAGTTTATTTAGATTTAAATTGTGGTTAATGCTATTTTTTGTGATTTAAGACTTGATGTATATTGTCCACATTCGTGGTTTTTTTGCTTAGTTATTTGTGATTTTTTTACCCTTTTCCATAGCATATCTTGAGGATTTCAAGTAATTTGTAAATACATATTTGCTCATAGGAGGTATTTTTGTTGTTAAGTTAAAGGTGCAGTTTTACGTGATTTTTGTGGAAAATAAAAGTTTTTAAAAATGTATTTACACAACAATCTTGATTCATTTTTTCTTACCAAAGATTTTATATTATAATAGTCCAGAATCAGTGTACTATTTTCAATCGTTCACAACAGTTGTCGTGTGCAGTAAATGCGAGAGATCTATGCCAACCCACTAGCGGACATGCTCAACTCACTGAGGGCTGCTCCTCAGAAGAAAGGTGATTGATGTTCTCTACGTTTCTATGATTGAGATAGTGAAATATGATACATAGGATAGACTTCCTGAGTAAGAGTGTGGTAGTGTCAACATGTGTCGGGAAAAATTTATTTTTGGTAAGAAAATATAGAATAATACCACGTTAGAAAAAAAAATCCGATTAAGCTTTTTTGGACCTTTTTTTGATAAATTGGTCAACTTAGCAGATATATCCTTCCTGAAATGTGGCCAATATAATGCAACAAAATATAAATTTTCACAGTTTTTATTTTCAATTTAATATTTAAAATTAAATAAAAATGATAAGAAAGTATTGAATCAGCCATGTCAGCAAAAAAAAGGGGAAATTCCCGATTAGTACCAAATCAAAATTTCTCTTTACCGTTTAGTTACTTTAAAATATTTTATCCCATTAAGGCCAAGTTAATTTTATTAATTAATAATTATAAATAAAAACTGGCTGTATTGCCCCTAAATAAACTCTCTCAACGACTTGTGTTAAACAACAAAATTCCAACAAAATCTACGAGGCTTTTCCAACAAAATTCTAAAAATTGTGTGAATTATAATGGGAAAATTGTGTGAATTGTAATGTCAAATTTTATGAAATTCTAAAAATTCATAGAAACATGTATGAAATTCTTAAAAAAAACATGTATGAATTGTGTGAATTATAATGGGGAAATTGTGTGAATCGTAATGTCAAATTTTATGAAATTCTAAAAATTCATAGAAACATGTATGAAATTCTTAAAAAAAAACATGTATGAAATTCAATCATGCCCGTTAACAAAAAAAATAATAAGTATGGAATTTTTCAGAATATGGTATATAGAAAGATAGTAACAAATTCAATCATAACACATCAACTAAAAAACATGAAAAATCTTTGTATGTAATTCTAAAAGTCTTTTCCAAATGAGTATGAAATAGTCTTTCCCCAATTAGTATGAAATTCGAACTGCTTCGATTCTGAGAATTGTGTGAATTGTATTTTGAAAATGGTGTGAATTGATCATACCAAAAGGATCAATCAAATCCATTTAAATTTTATTAGTATGAAGTTTTAAAGGAAAGTATGAAATTCGAACTGCTCTTATTCTGTAAATTGTGTGAATTGTTAAATTTAGTACGAAACTTTATTAGTATGAAATTATATAAAGGAAAGTATTCTGTAAATGGTGTGAATTGTTAAATTTAGTACGAAATTTTATTAGTATGAAATTATATAAAGGAAAGTACGAAAATTTTGTAAATTGTGTGAATTGTTAAATTTAGTATGAAATTATATAAAGGAAAGTATGAAATTCAAACTGCTCCGATTGTGTGAATTGTATTCTGGAAATTGTGTGAATTGTAATGGCGCGTGGGCAAATTTGTAATGTATATATAGGAGTTAAATATAAAAAATATATAAAAAAACGTTTGACCTAAATGGAATATGTCTCTTTGCTTTTGGCCTAATTGGTCAAAGCCCCAAAAAAAAAACTCGATCGGGTTTTTTTGAACTTTTTTTGATAAATTGACCAACTTTATAGACGTTGTTTGATGATGGCCACCATCATGTGCTTTTTCTGAAATGTGGCCAATATTGTTGACCAAAAATGAAATTTTTCCACATGTGTATTTAGTAATATGCACTAATAATCTCTTAAAGTTGTACCTTTCATTTTTTTTACAAGAGATATTTCCTTCTCACATTTATGACTATGTTACTACCTCGGTTGATTTCAACTTCTTTATGCACCAATTCTGATTCAGTTTTTTTTAATATTCTAGGTTTTGTGTTGTGCAATTGTCGTAATATGTTTTGTTTTATGGGTTTCTTGATATGAGTTTTTGTTGAACTAAGGGAGGTTAGTCCTAAAACATAATTATTGCATTTTTTGAACTGTCTCGACAACTAAGATAATAAATTCAAAAGGAATACAGTTTCTAGTAATTTTTACATTTTAATCTGAATCACATGGTGATTCATCTGGCAGCGGTGCAGTTTGATATTGCTGGTGAAAAGTAGGCTAATTTTTTCATAAATACATTGATTTTGAGAATTTTCTCATCAGTTGTGATTAAAATATCATTATGTTTTTGTCTGAGGACAAGAAACTGCAAAAAATCAAGATTACAAGGTCTCTCGAATTGATTTTTCTTTTTTTGGTTATTTGTGATGTTATTAGACAAATATAACTTTTTTTTTATTTCGATTTTGTTCTCAACTTTTTTCTATTTTGCCTTAATGTCTTCCTTAATTTTGACATCTCCAAGTATGTCTTTCTAAGAGTGGAAGCAAATTATCGTGCATACTATGCTAGATACTTTCTGTTTTTGGCAATGTATGTTTGGACCACGCTAGAGGTATATATGATATTTAAAATGAATTGTTCATAACTCAATAAGTTTTGATATATTTTTTCTTGGTAATCAGTTGTGGCATTTTGTACCGGAGTTCAGTGCTAATTAGTTGTTGTGGCATAAATAATTATGATTAGTTGGGTGTTTAATTTGTTTGGTTGTAAAAATTGACAATGTGTATACATGGATGTATTTTGTTAATGAATATGAGGATGGTATGGTTGTTTCATATTTGACCCCTATCTGCGTATATTGTTTTGATTTTGTTTTCAATGATAAATATCATAATTTAAAATCTACATTATATATAAAAAAAATATACGCTATAGTATTCATAATTTTAGTATTCTTTTTATTATAAAAGGCAAATATTCTAATTCGTTCTATTTTTATGGACAGCTTGAATATTAATTTTTAAGGGTTGATGTTTTCTTCAAAATATTTTATAAAGTTTATAAAATAATTAACTTTTTACTTATAAGTAAAAACTATGGTGAACTCTTAAATCTATATTACATTTAATACAAACGGGTGTTGCAAACTCGAAAAAAAAATAATTATCAATTTTAGCTTATAAGCTCTTAAAAGATTTTTATCTCCTTTCACATACTCGTTGAAATATCTTTTAAATTATACAATATAATAAAATTTTGTCTTATAAGTTAAAAGAAGTTGATTCATAAATTTAAAATATCTTTCATCTTTGTTTTCATTAGAGTATCTAAACTCTTTAAATATCTTATAATTTATAAAATAATTAGATTTTAGCTTATAATCTTGAAGATTGTGTTCCTCGTCTTCGAAAACTGTATTAAATTTTATTCTCAAAGAAGAAAAATTGGAGTTCCTAATCATATAAATTTCGAACAAGGCAACTTTCACTCATTATATCGTATTTTCTAACTACGATAAAGTGCTCATAGGTTTCTAAATATATTTTGAAGTTGAAAATTGAAGTTCCAATTATATTGATTCGAAGCATGGATCAAGTTTAGAGATTATATAATGGTACCATATTTAATAATGATATAATAATAAGAAACTGGCTAATGTAATTAATAAATATCATAATAGTATGGTAGATTGTCATTATTAATGCATTAATTTGTTATTTGATTAAATAAAATTGCAAATCTGAAAAAGTTTGTTATGCTGACAACAGTTGACCATCAGAGAGTGTTTTGAAATCTTAGTTATAGTAATAAGAAATTGGCTAATGCAATTAATAAATATCATAAGAGTATAGTAGATTGCCATTATCAATGCTTTAATTTGTTATTTGATTATATAAAATTGAAAATCTGAAAAAGGTTATTATGCTGACAACAGTTGACCATGAAAGAGCGTTTTGAAATCTTAGTTTAAACTCACTGCAGATGGCTACCAAATACTATGCAAACTTATTTATTTGTATTCTGGGGTTAACTCAGTTTTTTTTATTGTAATGAGAATCATCATCACTAGAATTATATTATCGGTTTTGTTTCTTTGCCTTGTGACCAAAGGTACGTATAAATTTATTGTTGGCCTTTAAATTAATTAAATAAATGCGTATTAATTGTGGCACTAACTAATTAAATCAATCCATGTCAGTGTTCATTCCATTTGCAGGCACTGACAGCAAATGCAATGTTACAGTGGATCAATTCCCAACAGGTCATAAGATAAAGAATAAGGCAGAGTGGAAAGTGATTATTTCCAACGAATGTCGAAGCTGCACGTTTGAGCAAGTCCAGTTATTTTGTGCTGGGTTTCCTTCTGCGAAAGAAATGAATTATTCTTCCAACATCATTTCAAGATCTCAAAACCTTTGCCTCATCAACAATGGCTTACCTGTTCATCCCCACAACTCCATCACCTTCAATTATGCATGGAGTCATAGGTTGGCCCTTGTCCCATTTTCATTCGAAGAGTATTGTTATTGAGTCCAGACTTTATCTTAACATTTTTAATTATGATTTCTCCGGAACAAAATTAATAGTGAGAGAGAAATAAAATAAGGCTGAGACTCAATGGTGCAGCCACATCATGTGGAATTATAATTTAATGTTTCTATTGTTTTCACAAGATTCCATCAATATTTTACCAGTGTTCAAGTTAAGTACCCTTCGAGTTATAAACATATACTTTTCTTGGGGTCTAGTGCCAAAAAAACAAAATGGGCCCTAACTGAGAATAAAAACATTAAAATGGAAAATTTTCACAAATACAATGATTCGGGTTAAAACATATTTTCCTAAAATATTTTCATCTCTTTATTCAATCCTTACATTAAGTATTTTAATAAATTATTTCATCAATTTCCTCAATCAAGGTAATATAAAACCTCTTATTAAATCACTTATTAAATCTCTCTCTCAATTTAAATAAATCATCATTTTTCACACCATGTAAATATATATTAATTGTACCATTATATGAAGTAAATAATAATAATAATAATAATAATAATAATAATAATAATAATAATAATAATGCACATTTGAAATCCAAATGTGAAGTTATAAGTTAATTTATCGGAAGATTTAAATTTGAATTCATGTGTATTATTCATTGTTACTACACTTATTTGTAAGAGTTCATTTATGGTTGATTTGCGGATGATCACTACAATTTGATAAAAAGAATTTGAAAAAAGTTGATTTATGGTCGATGTAAAAATTATCTATACACTTTGATAAATTGACTTTTTAAAAGTTAATTAATAGTTGATTTATAGATTTATAAATTTACGCATGATATTTAATAGTAAAAAAAACCATAAGTAACCAGTTAATATTCATCCATCATAAAAAACATGGAGAGATTTAGGTGTTCGCTGCTAATATTTCCATAACAATGCACATCTGTTACACGAAATTCGTACAAATAAATTAAAATCAGTCATGAAGTAGAATAAATTGAGATCAAGATCTAGGTTAAAGATTCTTAACCACCAATAACTGTATATAATTAATAAACCAAAAGTCATACGTTATGCAAAATTCGCATAAAACAGACAAGCATGAACATTCACTATTTACATGCTTGAATAGTTAGCTTCTGACATTTTTTTGGTAAGTGCTCGAGGATTCATTTTCACTCACATATCAATCTTTTAATTCAAATATTTCATGTGGTATCACTCTAGAAAGACCGGGTTCTACTAAAAAATTCATAACATGTTTTAATTCAGACGTTTCATATGGTAATTCTCGATGTTCGCAAATTGCTTCTTGTCAAATTGAGGTTACTCCTATTAACACAAACACAACTATTAATAGATCAAAAACTCTTAAACCCATAATTCAAATAAGTAAATCAGAAAGAAGAAAATAGGACAACAAAAGGCTTACCTATGCCAATGATGCCAACCACTTTAGCTTCGACAAAATGGTTTGTGCCAATGTTTACATCAACATTTCCTTAACAACCCACTACCCATTCGTGATGTTAAATATTGAAAACAAAATAAAATAAAAATTGATAAAAATAAAAAATCACAAAAATGATCCTTAACCTTTCCCTCGACTTCTGAAAGAGCCTCGTTCTCAACTAGATTTAATATGCAAACTAACAAAACTTACTTCAAACAAAAAAATTATTCAAAGATTATTAAGCACTATATAAGCTATTTAAATGCACTACATGTTCCCCATACTGTTTCTAAGTAGGCACCATTATTGTCAAATATGTTTAATGTGAAAGTCTGTTATCATCAATATTCAATAACACTTTTGTTTGAAATATTATTAGTGCTACCGAATAATTCCAGTGCAGCATTACCAAATTTATATGGTTGTTATATAGTTTAATTATCATGTAACATATATATGATGCAATAATTTAAGAGTACATAGACAAATCCAGTCATAAACATTATAAGAAAACCTTCTGTGACAATTCGTTGGAAGCAGATTCTCACCCATGCAAGCATCAAAACATGCATTCTCGTAATTTACAAAGTCCTTATGGCTTGCTCTTGAAAATGAATAATAAAATCAAGAGACCTCTTTAATTGAGGATTTCCTCCTAGATAAGGATTCAGAATCCTATTAAAATGAAAAGGGTGAGGCAGGCATACACATATGGATTGGTATATCTTGATGAAACAGGATCATTCTGAGGTGTCTAAGCTTGGACGGGTCCTCATCTATCGTAGGAGCAGATGGGGTGTGAAGATTTAACAAAAAACTTGTCCCAAAGTGGGTAACTGAATTTGCTTTTGAGCTAATTGTCAGATTTCTCTTAGAAAAGTTCATAAGATAACTTTAACTCATCAAAATCAAATTACATAAGAGACAGTCCAACATATCACATCGCGGGAATTTAAAAAAAACAAAAAACAAATGCAACTAGTGAACTTATTATGAAAGTTTGACCTTGTCGCACTTTTATTTGCAAAATCATCAACCATTGACAACAAGCAGATTCAACCACATAACCTATAGTTGAAGAATAAAGGGTAAAAGCAACTCACCATCTGCACAACCACTTCAACTTCAAAAGATTTTCCAACTATTAACTATATATATATATATATATATATATAGGATTAGGTTCAAATGAGAACCACGTCAATATATGCGAACTTAGGAACCAATCCAGGCCTTAATCTAATAATACATGTGGACCAGATTTTTTCTATTTTTTTAATTTCATTAAATTAATTATATGGTAAGAAATGGTGTTTATGTAATTTTACATAAACCACTGAATTAAATTAAATCCCCCCTTCAATTCCCCAAACCCCGTCAATCCCCAAAATCGAAAGCCATCCCTATCTCTCCCACAAATCGGCCGCGGATCGGGTTCGGTGAACTCTGCAAATCGAGAACTCCGCCGCCGCCTCCACCAGAATCAGAACCCACGGCCACCTAAATCGGCGACGAAGTGGGGAGGCTGGTTTGCTGCTCGGCGGCGATGACGGCCTCGAATCGCGGTGAAGGCGATGGTAACCCCCTCCCCGATTTCCCCCGCTCTTCTCACTCGCCGTGAGCCGGCGACCCAGATGTGGCCGAGCGCCGCCTTGCCCGAGCAGAACGCGAATCGGCGGTGAAGGCGATGGCAATTCAGGACGGCGGCGTCCACCCCTTCTGAAAACGACAGCGGTGCCAATTTCAGCAGTCGGCCTGCCCAACTTCTCCCCACCTTCAATTCGACGGCAGCAGTGTTGAGCGGACGAGGCGACGGCTTGGATTTGATCAAAAAATGTAAAAAAAGCTATTGTGTTGTTTTATAGGGAGCATTTTATACCGAAAAGAACAGCTTCTCGAGAGAGGTTTGGGCGATTTAAATCATCAAAGCTTAATTGGTGCACTCATTATTACCATTTTTTGATCAAACCCAAACCCAAGCTGCCGTGTTTTCCTCTTACAACAAGCAAAATCTGTCCATAAATTCATGGATCAACAAATTATAACTCCGGCGGGTTTTCGACGTCGAAATCGGAGGCGAAGGAGGAGAGGCTGCGCTTGAAGGTGGGTAGTCTGGCCATGACGTAGGAGAGGATTGGGAAATTCTTCGGATTTGGATCCATTTTTGGATGCTTTTCTTTTTCTCTGTTTTTGAAAACTGGCAATTGTTATGTTATGTGTCTGTCGATAGATAGCTAAATGTGCGTGAGTGATAGTATCGAACTATATTTATATCACTGCTTTGCTGTCTTTGTGTTGATGTGGCTGTGGTGCTGTTTGGGTTTTGGACAGGGTCCGTTGACGGCGGCGGTGTTGAAACCGTGGGTCCGCTGGGGTTGCGATTCGGCTGGTGATTTTTAGATCGGCAGTTTTGGGGTGGCGATTTGGGTCGGGCTGATCGGTAGCGGCTGATTGAGGTTTTGGTTGTTCGGGCTAGCAGTTGTTCAACTTGGGTTAGGCTGGTGGCGATTCGTCCGCGATCAATCGACGGCACGGCGGCAGGCGTGGAGAAGGTGGCGATCCGGTGGTGAGGGGTTGATGTGGCTGTAGTGCTGTTTGGGTTTTGGACAGGGTCCGTTTTGGGTTTCGGCCGAGAATCATCGGAATTCATTTGGTGTCGGTGATTTGTGATGTTGGTAGGGTCGAATGGTTGTAATCGGCGGCAGGGATGGTTGAAAAATAAAAAGCAGTGGTCGTGTAGTTCAAAAGCACTGTAACTATATAAAAAACACCGAATTTCAGACGGCTTAAACCATATAATCCTCGCCAATCGAAAAAAGCAGTGATAGTGTAGTAAAAAAGCGCTGTAATAATATTAAAAAAAAAAGGCATTGCTACGTTATTATAAAAGAACTGAAATATAGTAAAAATCCAAATTTCTTACTCGTATTTTAACAGTGTTTTTTAAACAGTAATGTAGTGCTAAAATTAATCACATGCGATTCTTTTAATATTCAGGTTTTTAAATTTAATTACATTTATTTATAAAATGAAATTTGTGATACTTTTTTGTATACAGTCGCAGTACTTTTCTTTACCCGTGTATTTTCTAAAGAGCAATGCAGTGCTCTTTTCGAAATGTTGACATATGTCCAAAATACCCTTTTTATTAAATTAATGCAATATTTTACATAATTACCCTGCTGACATGTCATGATCTCAACCATCAAGATTATTCAATCTAATGGTCCAGATAAGTCCCTAGGTTCAGACATGGTTCCATTTGAACCCAACCCTATATATATATATATATATACACACACACACACACTAAAAAAAGGGGCTCCACTCGAGTAGGGAGCCGTGTGCGGCGACACCTCTCACATTCAAGGGAGAATAAAATAATGTCTTAAAGTTTCAGAGAAAACATATGAGGCCCAAACTAATGCTTAGTTTCAATAATTACATTGGAATCCACAACATTCTCAGGTTCATCTAATTGAACATAAACTGAAAACTAGGATTAATATACTTGTAGTTCATACCACCATCACCACATCCTTATCAATTAACAAGAATAACTACAAAAATCAAAAAATAACCAACACTTTCATTTTCGCTTTTTAGTTGGTGGCTGGGTATCTCCTCATCGTCCTCTTCTTCTTCAATATCATCACCATCATCATCCTCCTTTTCAACTCCCTCTCCATCATCTACAGCATCTTGGTCATCTTGGTCTTCATCTTCATCGTTCTTTATCATAGTCTCATCAACGTGCAGTTCAGCTATCAGCGACACCCTTAAAAGAATATAATAGTGAATATTAATGCCATAGGTAGGAAAAAACTCCAATCTAGCAGAAAGTTGAGATAAAAACCAACCTCTTTAACATAATAACATTACCCCAGAGCACTTGATCAGTAGCTACCTGTCAAGCATAAGAGATTCACTTATAATATTAAATAATAATAATGCAATACCCATATCCTATAAGTCAATGCAGACCTCGATCCTGAAAAAAATCTAATTCAAACACACAGTTCACCACCACGTGCCTTGAGCCTTGTAGCTCAACTAGTATAAGCTTACCCTTTGTAAAGAGGGTATTCATTAGCAGCTTCCTTATTTATCTCATCTTCTTCTATCATTTCTTCACTTTATCAAATATTAAATAAAATAACGCAAAGTTTCTCGAGATTTATCTCATCCCATTCTACAATTTCATAAACTAATTAAAATATTAAATAAAATCCCGCATTTCACCGATTTATCAACATAAACTGAAAAATAAGATAACCCCCTTATACTCAAAACCCTCACAAGTAGTATAAAACCATAGTTTTCGGCAAAAATATTAACAAAATAAAATTAGAAAATGCATAAATAGAAACAAAGAGTAAAATCATGGCCAGACAACAGAATACGGGTGTCAATTAACAAAGCTGGCCCAGAAAACTCAAAATTAACATGCAAAAACATAGCTGTGAGAACGAAATAAGTGTATCATACCATGAAGAGGAGAAAGAGACTTTGTAAAAATGGGAAATCTGAACAAGGAAAGATTAAATTGTAGAGGAAACAAGCCTCTCCGCCGTCACCACAATGTCAGCATGTGAAGCCTCCATTTTCAGTCTTCCAAGTTTCACCTTAAGCAACTCAAAAACTCTACAGGAAAAGATGAGTAGAAGGAATGGAATAGGTTAATTGTATACACAGATGTAAATAGATTTATAATCCTGGGTATAACTTGACATATTTAAAAATGTCTTAAAAAACCCTAACTTGGTTCGTTTCCAATTATTTGGGGGATTTATGACTTATCTACCGTTCCAGGTGTTTTTGTTTTTTTCTTTCTTTCTTTGTGTTTGTATGTTAGTGTGTGGTTTTGTTTCTTTTCTAAGTAATTTAAAATTCGGACTTGCCATATAATTAATAAGTACCATAATAATATAGTAGATTGCCATTATCAATGCATTAATTTGCTATTTGATTACATAAAATTGAAAATTTACGTTGACAATAGTTGACCATCAGAGAGCGTTTTGAGATCTTAGTTAAACTCACTGCAAATGGCTACCAAATAATATGCAAATTTATTTATTTATATTCTGGGCTTAACTCAAATTCTGCTATTACAATGAGAATTATCATCACCATAATTATATTATTAGTTTTATTTCTTTGCCTTGTGACCTAAGGTACGTATAAATTTAAATTAAACAAGTGTGTAGTTAGTTGTGGCACTAACTAATCAAATCAATCACGGTTAGTTTTCATTCCATGTTACAGTGGATCAATTTCCAATGTCATAAGATAAAGAATAAGGTAGAGTGGAAAGTGATTATTTCCAACGAATGCCCGAGTTGCACATTAGAGCAAGTCTAGTTATTATGTGCTTGGTTTCCTTCTATGAAAGAAATGAGTAATTCTTCCAACATCATTTCAAGGTCTCAAAAACTTTGCTTCATCAACAATGGCTTGCCCGTTCATCCCCACAACTCCATCACCCTCACTTATTCATGGATTCATAGGTTGGCCCTTGTCCCATTTTCATTCTAAAAGAGTATTGTTATTGAATCCGGATTTTATCTTAATAATTTTAATTATGATTTCTCCTGGATAAAATTAATAGCGAGAAAGAAATAATATAAGGTTGAGTTCAATGGTGCAGCCACATCATGTAGAATTATAATTTAATGTTTCTATTATTTTCACAAAACTTCATCAACATTTTACCAGTTTTCCTTCGAGTCGGTTGTCAAGTACCCTTCGAGCATATACTTTTTGTTGGGGTGTAGTGCCAATAAACAAATCGGGCCCTACCTAATAATAAAAAACATTAAAAAGGGAAAATCCCACAAATACGATGATTTTAGGATAATTTTTGGCTTGAATATATTTTCCTAAAATATTTTCATCTCTTTATTCAATCCTAATATTAAGTGTTTTCCTAAATTATTTTCATCTATTTCCTCAGTCAAGGTAATACTAATCTCTTATTAAATCTCTTACTCAATTTAAATAAAAACTCATTTTTTCACATCATGTAAACTTATATTAGTAGTACCATTTTATGAAGTAAATTAAAAATAATAATACTAATAATACTAATAATTGCACATTTGCAATTCAGATGTGAAGTTGTAAGTTGATTTCTCGGTAGTTTTAAATTTGAACTCACGCGTATTATTCATTTTTGGTACACTTGTAAATAGATATGTAGAGTTCATTTATGGTTGACTTACGGATGGTCTCTACATTTTAATAAATGAATTTGAGAAAAGTTGATTTATGGTTGATGTAAAAATGATATATACACTTTGATAAATTTATTTGTTAAAAGTTGGTTCATGGTTGATTTATGGATGATCACTTCAATTTGATAAATAATTTTGTTAAAAGTTGATTCATGCATGGTTGATTTATGTACACTTTAATAATAGTTTGTTAAAAGTTGATTTATGGTTGATTTGCGCATGATACACTTTTAACAGTATAGCTAAGAAAAACTATAAGTAACACATTAATATTTATCAATTATAATAAATATGGAGATTTTCAGGTATTCGATGCTAATATGGCCATAAAAATACACATTCAATCATTTACACAAAATTCGGACAAATAAATTAAAAATCAGCCATAAAGTTTAATAAATTGAGATCAAGCTCTAGGTTAAAGATTCATAACCATCACTAAGTGTAGATAATAAACCAAAAGAATATAACAGTGCCTAGTAGCACGTTAATATTCATCTTAGTCTTCATCGTCATCATTTATCGTTCTCACTAGCGTCTTTGTTCTTTATCACAGTCTCATCAGAGTGTGGTTTAGCTATAGGCGACACCCTTAAAACAATATAATAGTGCATATTAATGTCATAGGTAGGAAAAAAAAGGCAATCTAGTAGGAAGGTGAAATAAAACAACCTCTTTAATACAATAACATTACCCGAGATCACTTGATCAGTAGCTGCCTGTCAAGCATAAGAGATTCACTGATAATATTAGTTATTAATAATTCAATACCTATATCTTATAAGTCAACTCAGACCTCGGTCCTAAAAAAATATCTAATACAAATACACAGTTCACCACCACGTACCTTGAGCCTTATAGCTCAACTGGTATAAGCTTACCCTTTGTACAGAGGGTATTCCTCAACAGCTTCCTTATGATATATCTCATACTCTTCTAGAATTTATTCAATTTATTAAAACATTAAATAACATACCACAAACTTGTAGTTTCTCGAGATTTATCTCATCCTCTTCTACCATTTCATCAACTAGTTAAAATATTAAATAAAATACCGCATTTCACCGATTCAGCAACGGAAACTAAAAAATAAGATAACCCTCTTAGACTCAAAACCCTCACAAGTAATATAAAACCACAGTTTTTGGCAAAAATATTAACAAAATAAAATTAAAAATGCATAAACAAAAACAAAGGGTAAAACCATGGCTAGACAATAAAACACGGGTGTCAATTAACAAAACTGACCCAGAAAACTCAAAATTAACATGCAAAAACATAGCAGTTGGAACGAAAGAAGTGTATTATGCCATGAAGAGAATGTGAGCAAGAGACTTTGCAACATCAGAGGAGATTTAAATAAGAAAAGCTTCAATTGCAGAGGGAACAAGCCTCTCTGCCAGAACCACAACGTCAGCATGTAAAGCCTCCATTTTCAGTCTTTCAAGTTTCACGTTAAGCAACTCAAAAACTCTACAGAGAAATATTAGAAGAAATGAATTGGGTGTTAATTATATACAAAAATGTAAATAGAGTTATAATCCTGGGTATAACTTGACATATTCAAAAATGTCCCATAAAACCTTAACTTGGTTCATTTCCAATCAATTTGGGGAGTTTATGATTTATCTACCGTTCCAGGTGTTTTTTTTCTTTCTTTATGTTTGTGTGTCAGTGTGTGGTTTTGTTTCTTTTCCAAGTAATTAAAATTCAGATTTACCGTGTAATTTTGACATTCACTTTTAGTTGTTGTGAGTTTATTTATTTAATTTTTTTTTCTATTATAAATCTCATCCCGAAGCTTAAATAACCAGTGGACTAGAGTTTTTCCAGTCTTGGAGGAAATATTTACTTGGGCTACCTAAGTTGAGGTGGTAGGTCCGAAGCTAGCCATCGTCTAATTATTACACACACTCATTGAGATGATCATTTAATATAACGCGGCACATTTTATAGTGTACTTGTATGATTGCACCTCTATTACTTGTTGTTTTTATTATAAAAAATTGTGCATACGTTGTACCGTATATCCTGAGATGACCATGTAATATAAAGGAGAGATATATTTGTAATAAATATATGTACGTTTAATTGTACATCTGTTACGTTTTCATCTCTATTATGAATAACCATATACCCTGAGATAACCATGTAATATAATGGAGATATACATTTGCAGTACAACAGTTACGTGTTCATCTTTATTATTTGTTGAGGAATTTATTCTTGGAAATAATCCTTTTTTTGTTATTTACCTTTTTTGGGCACAAAATAAGTTAGGAAACTAGATTTAGGAGTATTTTATATTTCCTAGTTTATGTTTAAGACTTTATTAGTTTCCTAGATTGTGTTTAGGATTTGTTTTATCTTGTTTACCAAGTTTAGGATTCTAGGATTGTCTATTTAAGACATGAGAATCCTAAAGCTTCTCACGAATTTTACGCACGGGATTTTTTCAAGGAAGAGAACGACGCAAGACGTGACGCACGAGCAAGAAGAAGAACACGAAAACTACTTGGAGCCATTGTTCGATATTGACAAGTTATTTGAAGTTGCGTGACCAACGGAGAAGAAGTTTGATCAATCTAGGCGACAAGTATTTAGTATCATGTGTTTTGATACTTTAGTTTTCATATATTACTTAATATTTTTGTATTGATCGAAAACAAGAAAGTAATATAGTTTTTGGGTTTGTACACCCAAGTTCACAAGTACTTTTACTTGTGAACTGAATTTGTTATATCGTGTTCTTAAGTTTTATTTCCGCTGCATAATTTTTGTTTTACTCCGGTCGATATTGGTAGTCAGTGTTGTTTAACAGTGATAACAATATCGTAAATATGAGACTTATTTTTAAAACCATAGACCTTCAAATTTTACAATTGGCATCTAGAGCGGGTTACTTAACCTTTTAAGTACTGATCCTTATTTTTTTAGAAGCTATGGACGCTCAAGGCAACCCAAGGCCTCCGATTCTCAACGGGGAGAATTATTCTCTCTGGAAACAAAGGATGCATTGGCACTTAAAGAGCATTGACGAACGTGTTTGGAAAACCGTCCTCCTTGGATGGGAAAATCCACGTTTTACTGATGGTGAAGGCGAAATCTTCCCCAAAAAGGAAGTAGATTGGACTCCTGAGGAAGCAGCTGCTGCAAACTGGAATTCCAAATGCATCAATACCTTCTGTAGCTATGTAGATGCAAGCTACTATCGAGTCATCAAGAATTACGAGTCAGATAAGGATGTATGGTACGCACTCCAAAGTGTGTGTGAAGGAACTGCTAGCGTGAAGAAATCAAGGCTGAGAATGTTGATGTCCACCTTCGAAGTAATGAGAATGGAAGAGAAGGAGTCGATCATGGACTACACCATGAGAATGTCAGAAGTCACAAACGAGTGCAGAGAACTTGGTGAGGCAATAACTAACTCTCGTCTTGTAGGAAAAACCGTTGAGGTCTATTTCGAAAAAATATAATATGAAGGTGGTTGCCATAGAAGAGTCTAAAGATGTTGATAACATTGAGTTCAACACCTTAGTTGGAAACCTTAAGCAGTATGAGATGGAACACCTTGGTTCCAACTCAAAAGAGAAGAATGTTGCTTTTTCTTCCGAGACTAATCCAGACAACGATGAAGATGAAGAGGACTTTGATTTCAATGGAATTCTGAAAAAGATGGAATCCACTATACTTTGTGAAGACGAATTGTCGTTTGTTACCCAACGATTCAACAGTTTCTTGAAGAAGAAGAATAGCCTTGGAGGTTCAAACACGAAGACCAGGCCACAGGTGTCCACGCCAAAATTCACTGGACGTACTCTTCCCAGATCTCAGTCCACATCTTCAATTCCAAACGCATCCAACCCCACGAGACCACTCAGTGAGGTGCAATATCATGAATGTAAAGGTTGGGGACACTACAAAAATGAATGTCCTAACACTCTTAGGAAGAAAAGCATGGTTGCTCCTGACTTCACTGAGGATGTCAATGATTTCGAGTCAACTGAACCTGTTCCATCCTTATTTACCCATGTTATTTGGGACGACGCCGCCCATGTTGATATCCTTGAAACCAACATCGTATGCTTGAATGTTGAAACCCCTAATTATCATAAGGAGTACGAGCTGCTGAGTGTTGAGCACCAGCAACTGTTTGTCAGTTGGGGAAAATAGGTACTCAAGGTCAAGGATCTCGTGAAAGAAGTAGAGAAATTAACCAAAGAAAAGGATGATCAGACTGACATAATTGTTCGATTGGAAATATCGCTCACCAAGAAGGATGCTGAGCTAGAGAAGGTGAGAACCGAGCTAACAAAGGTCCAAGGAACCATATCAAATCTGAACAAAGGCAAGGCGAAGCTTGATGAAATCTTAGAGATGAGCTTCCCAGAAACCTCGAAGCTTGGAATTGGATTTAAATCGATTCAGCCATTACATTCCTCAAGTCAAAAGCAGAAATCACCCAAGAGTCACAAGAAGAGAAGAAGACAGTTCGTGTGCCATCATTGTGGCGAGACGGACACATTCGACCTTTTTGCTGGAAGATCATAGGCGAGAGAAGGCAATTTCAGAGAACTAATGTGGCTGTTAAATCCAATGTTGGTTTTCGTCATACCAACATCAACACCAATACCAGATTCAAACAAGTGTGGGTCAAGAAAAATAACGTCAAGTGTAATATGATCCATACCTCCCTGAAGTCTCACGTCCCTGGAGCCTGGTATTTCGATAGTGGCTGTTCAAAGCATATGACCGGGTCAGAGGAGCTTCTTTCCAACATTGTCAGATTTCGAGGTGGCAAGGTAAAGTATGGTGGAGGCGCAAATGGCCAAATTGTTGGTCAAATAACTCTCCATGTTCCCGGCGTTGTAACCTTGGAAAATGTGTTGCTGGTAGAAGGACTGACTGCAAATTTGATCAGCATAAGTCAACTGTGCGACGGAGGCTTTAGTGTCAAATTCAACCGTGAGAAGTGCGAAATCTATGAGGAGAATGGTTCATGTATCCTTATTGGACAGCGGACTTCAGATAATTATTATCAAATCAAAAGTGATGCTTTTTGCAAGTTATCACAACTAAGTGATGCTGAGGTGTGGCATCAAAAACTAGGGCATGTTAACTACAAGATGATGGATAGGTTGGCCAAAGAAGAAGCAGTGACTGGGCTTCCTAAGCTAAACACCAAGATCATTCCTGTATGCGAGGCGTGCCAAAAAGGAAAGCGTGACTGGGCTTCCTAAGCTAAACACCAAGATCATTCCTGTATGCGAGGTGCGCCAAAAAGGAAAGCAGGTCAGTACCACATCCAGTCCAGCAAAGTCTCACTACATCCTCTTGCTTTGAACTCCTTCATATGGATCTCATGGGTCCACTTGAGGTCGAGAGCCTTGGTGGTAAGAGGTATGTTTTAGTTATTGTCGATAATTTTTCTAGGTTTACTTGGGTAGAATTTCTAAAAGAAAAATCTGAAACTTCTGAGGCTTTCAAGAAACTTGCAAAGAAGTTGTGTGTAAGGTTTAATGTGAACATTGCTAGAATTAGAACTGATCACGAAAAAGAATTTGAAAATGCATCTTTTTCTAAGTTCTGCACTTCGGAGGGCATAAGTCATGAATTTTCCTCACCTATTACCTCTCAACAAAATAGCATAGCTGAACGTAAGAATAGGACTCTTGCTGAGATGACTAGAACTATGCTTATTTCTAATGGCATTGCAAAACGTTTTTGGGCTGAAGCAATGAACACTGCATGTCATATTACAAATAGGACTTATTTTAGACCAGGGTCATGTGCTACTCCCTATGAGTTGTTGATGGATAAGAAACCGAACTTGAGCTATTTTCATGTTTTTTGATGTATTTGTTATGTTCTCAATGACAGAAATCATCTAGCTAAACTAGACTCAAAAAGTGATAAGTGAATTTTCTTGGGTTATTCCTGATTCGAACTTTTGTGTACCTACTTTATAAATATTTGTCAATTATTCAAAAGCTCGCTCGCAAGAGTACGAGTTCGCATGTAGGTTGGTAAGTTGAACCGAGTCGGTCTCTCGAGGAAAACTAGATTCGGAAGTGTTTCTTGTGTTTGTTTGTTCACGAATACGAAATAAAAATAAAATCCTAATCTAAACACATAAAAAAAATAAATTAATTTATACGAAGAATAAAACAAATCAAGAGTTTTGGAAATAATTAAGAAACTTGGGTTATAAAGCTTCGAATCGTTTCCACGATCT
>BMAC01000061.1:1711023-1755580 GCA_014905375.1 Phtheirospermum japonicum | reverse complement strand
GTCTCTTTTCAATCGCAAATTAAGTGTGTTATCAAACTAAGAATCGGAAAAGGTCTTTTCGGGTTGTAATGTAGACAGAGAGTTCGTGAGCATTTTGCGTCTGCCAGGGATTCTATAACGGTTCTTTAATAAATCCGTTATAAAATGTGTGGGCATGGCTCGGCAGCGCTCGGCAGCGTCGGTAGGCAGCGGTCGGCAGGTGTGCGCAACGCTTGGCAGGACTCGGAAGGGCTGGTCGGCCGTGGATACTATAACGGTTACAGATGAAAAACCGTTATAGAAAGTCAGAAACTTCTAATTCTTCAAATCGTGGCCCGTTTTCGATGAAACTCCACTCGTACGCCCATCCTCGACTATGTACAAACTAAAATACTTTAAAAAATACCTAAAATAAACATAAAATTAATTAATTATAATTAAAATATGATAAAACAAGTTGGAGATAAGAAAATACGAAAATATGCTCAATCTATCCAACTTTCACCAAAAACAATAATAAAAACGAACTAAAATGCTAAATAAAATCAAGACAAATTCGTGTTAATCAATTCCCAAAACAGTCATGCATATAGGTTGTTTAACCTTAGAACTAGAAGCATATTTGAGTCATTTAATGTCAAGTTCGACGATCTAACGAGTGCAGTAAAACCTATTGAGGATAATGATCTAGTTTATGATCAAAATCCTCAAGAAAATGTCACTCCTCCTTCAGATGATAGTGCAGGTATTGAGAACAGAAATGCAAGTGCTGAACTCAGAGATTTGAGTGATGTTGGTACCAATGTTGATACTGGGATACAAACATCAGAACCAACATCAAGCCAAGTCGCAGAATCAGATTCTGATTCAGAAGACGAAGATCCAGCTGATCCCATTGATCTTCATCAAAGAGATATCCCATCCAGAATTCAGAAAAACCACCCTGTTGGCCAAATTATCGGTGATTTAGGCGAAAGGAGTATAAGATGGAGACAAATTAATTTCAAGGAGATGGTCAGGTACGTGTGTCTGTCTATAAATTATTCTAAGATTCGTGAATCTTTGTACCTTTCTAAAATAGAGCCCAAGTGAGTGGAGGATGCACTCAAGGATGAGTTCTAGATTCGGGCAATGCAAGAAGAGTTGGACCAGTTCGCCAAAAACGACGTTTGGGATTTAGTGCCACGATCAGAAAATTCCCATGTGACGGGAACAAAGTGGATATTCAAGAACAAGACTGATGAGGCTGGCAACATTGTGAGGAACAAAGCTCAACTGATTGCGCAAGGGTATACACAAATTGAAGGAATCGATTTTGATGAGACTTTTACCCTTGTTGCCCGCATTGAGTCGGTAAGGCTTTTGCTTTCTGTTGCTTGTTATATGAAGATTTCATTGCATCAAATGGACATTAAGAGTGCTTTTTTAAATGGAGTCTTAAGTGAAGAAGTATATGTTGAGCAGCCTAAAGGATTTGTGGATCCTCAAAAACCAAATTTTGTTTTAAAACTGAAAAAGGCTCTTTATGGTTTAAGACAAGCTCCAAGAGCTTGGTATGAAAGGCTAACTCAACATTTGCTTTATTTGAACTTTAGACGAGGGGAATTTGATAAAACTTTGTTCCTTCTTAAATCCAATAAGCACATCTTAATCGTCCAAATTTATGTGGATGATATTATTTTTGGATCCACTAATGAGTAGATGGTCAAGGAGTTTGTTACTCGGATGTCCGATATATTCGAGATGAGCATGGAAGGTAACCTTTCATACTTTCTTGGTTTACTAATCAAACAGCTTGATGACGGTATTTTCCTTTCCCAAGCTAAATATGCTGAGAACTTAGTTAAAAAGTTTGGTTTAGAAAGTGAAACTCACAAGAAAATGCCACTGGGAAAAACTGTGAAGCTGTCGAGAGACGATGTTGGTAAGGGTGTTGATAACACCATGTATAGAAATATGATAGGGAGTTTGTTGTATTTGACAGCAAGTAGACCAGATATTATGTATAGTGTGTGCTTATGTGCTAGATATCAGTCTAATCCAAAAGAGTCACACTTAAAAGCAGTTAAAAGAATAATTAGGTACATTGCTGGTACAACTGAACTAGGTGTGTAGTACACAAAAGATACTGGTACTGAACTTGTAGGGTACACTGATTCGGATTGAGCTGGAGATGTGGTAGATAGAAAGAGTACTACTGGGGGGTGTTTTTTTCTGGGTAACAATTTAATCTCTTGGTACAGCAAGAAGCAAAATTGTATTTTTCTTTCTAAAGCTGAAGCCGAGTACATTGCAGCTGGAAGTGCGTGCACACAATTACTATGGATGAACCAGATGATAGAGGACTACGGTCTGCACAGTAGTATCTTGACCGTGCTGTGTGACAATTCCAGTGCCATTGACATCTCCAAAAATCGAGTCCAGCATTCTCGAATCAAACACATTGACATAAAGTACCACTTTATTCGAGACCTAGTTGAGAGGAAGATTGTTAGCCTTGATCATATTGGAACAGATAATCAGCTTGCTGACATCTTCACTAAGGCATTAGATTTTGAGACCTTCTCTAGTTTGAGAAGAGATCTCGGTATGTGCATTGTCTAAACCAATGTTGGTTTGTAATGTTGTGACACCCAATACCAACATCAGTCACAACATATGTATACTTTTGCATGCATTTTATCTTTCTTTTCATACATAATCCTAATGCATTGAGTTTGATTGAAAGTGCGATAAGGTCCTGTGTTGCAATAAAAGTGATGGCAAAAAGAACCAACCTCTTCAATTAGGTGATTGTGGGACTTGCCCGCAGAAACTGGTTTTTCTCCCAGGTCCAAAAACAAGAGGTTTTTAACAGCAATTGCTGAAGATTAAAAGTTTCAAATCCCTTCAAGGATGAAGAAAATCTGGATACAAAATGATCCAATCTTTAAATATTACCTTCTTGAGAGATCTTGACGTAGTCATTAACTTGGGTTAAGGGGTAAGTTTCTATTGACTTCACCTAAGGCAATGTTGGTTTATAATGTTGTCAGTAATAAAAAGCAACATTGGATCAAGTCACTGAAATCATTATTTATTTTGTATATTATTTTAGGTCATGTTTTATAGGCATCCCGTAGGACATACATACTTTGTGAAGATGCCATCTTGTTGTGTGTACAGTTGCTTGTGTTCTTGTCTTTCATGAAATCTCTTAATTTTGTTTTGAATTGAGCTAACTAAGTGTTTCAGTGGAGTTAAAATTGGACGGCTGGACAGGTAATGACGAGGTGAATTTGGTGAGTGAAAATTAACATTGCACAAAATTGGTACTACTGGGCTGATGGTTCATTAAATCTAGCTATGTATTTTCGGCCGATTTTGTAACTTGAGTTGTGCAATTTTTTTTTAAAGGGAGATAATGGGTGTAGTGGATGTGATCTATTGCCTTAATTAAGGGGGAGTGGTGTTATTTTAGATGGAAATAAAAATCGAATTCTTTTTACCGTTTGATCACTTTTCCACTTACCCCTGCGTTTACAACTCTCCAGCTCTCACAAAACCCTTCTCTCTTCTTCGATTTTGGTTTGTGTATTTTTGTGTGATTTTCAGAATGACAGACCAATCCTCACCGTCAAAGGTTCCTGAACTGCCTGCCGGCGTACGCCGTTCCGGCGAACAGGGTCCCGCGCCCATTCCTAAGGTTGGTGGCCTGGACATACAAGAAGAAATTTGTGGTGGTTCCTCTTCCATCCCACCACCGGTATCAACATGTTCCAATTCCGCCGCCGATTGACGCCACGCCTGTAGCGCAAGTGTTCCCAGGACAGTCCGGGAACGAAATTGATGTTGATAATCCCCCCAATTTGGCGTTTGTTGCTGAAACTTTTGGGCGCGTGGAGAATCCTACTTTGAAAAGGTCGAGGCGCCTGCGCAATATTCCACCCGGTGTTGTGCCGCCCGCAGTACCGAAGAGCAAGGCGGGTCCGTGCCGCAATGTGCCGATTGAGCATATGAATCTCACGGAAGATGTCACTGTGATGTCCAACCCTAATGATGAAGATTTTATTCCTGCTGCTCCGGTTCAAGGGTTCGAGCCGCTGCTTTCTTCTGCCCTGAGTCTGCCGGAAAAGAGGTTTACTCGCCGGAAACAACATGTGAGGAAGGCCGACAGGAGACCTAGCCCAGCGAAAGTCAAGGTTTCTCCTGGCTCTACTGCGACAGAATATCCATCCCCTCCCTAAACTATTTTGGATTTTATCAACGGTGAAGTCACAAGCTCCGCCAAACCGCCTGCCGATGTTCGTCCTTCGTCTCCAGTTCATGAGGATCAACCTGCGTTTGATCCATATTTATTTGAGCATTCCCTTGATTCTTCCTCGGATGTACCACTTCGAGATTTTCTTAATGCTTGCAGAAAGGACAAGAAGAAAAAGAAAGTTTTTGAGGAGGTCGATATTGCTCTCCATGTTGGTTCCTCTATACCAACATCACATCATTCACCGTCTGTTTCGTCCTCCAGCGCTGCCTCTATTCCGACTGGTTCTCGTGCACCTACGCCGATTTCTTCCGACGCCTGTGCTCACTCCCAGTCCTCCACGGACACTCCTACTCCGGTCCTTGAGCTTGAGGACATGGAACCTTTTTCACAGAAGTTTCTAACTACTGAAGCTGCCGAGTTGTTTGATGAGTACCGGACCCGCCACATGATTGCAGAGCGTCGTGTCCCTGTTGAGTTGTTTTAGAGGCACAATTTGATTGCCTACTTCCAGCAAAAAGGTATGTATTCCACAGTCTCCACTGCCATGCCATTTGTCCGGGATGTTGTGGTTGAGTTTTATGCAAATTTGTTGTCGTCTGTTGTCGATTCAAACTCTGTGAACTATGGCAAAGTGTTTGTGTGTGGTAGAGTGTTCAGTTTCACACCTGATTTAATTGATGAATTGTTTGGCACTGAGCCATATCGAGGTGATTCTACTGTGGATAATATGGATGAGGTTGTTTCATTTTTGTCGGGTGGTATGGTGAATACATGGTTTGAACAGTTGCCGAGCACTAGGCTCTCTTCTCTCTACTCTATCTTGCACAAGGTGGCCATTTGCAACTGGGTTCCCTCCAAGAATACTACATGTGTCACTCGGCCTCAGGCCCAATTTTTGTACCGGCTTGGACGGGGAATCAAGTACAGTTTCGGGCAGCATATTTTTGATATTGTTTTGAGGTTTGCTACCACCAGGTCAGCCGCGTTGTTGTGCTTTCCCTCTTTAATTTTCAGCCTGCTTGAGAATCAGGGCTTGGAGCTTTGTCCCGATGATGTGCTCACGGGTGAAGCGGATTGGTTTGCTTTAAGTGGCCAGCATACTACAGGTGCTAGAGTTATTGATTTGCCGTGGCAAGCCCCTTTTCGGGCTGATGTTGCTAGTGATGTTGGGAGGGACGTTCCCAACATGGTCCAAATTTCTGTGCAGGTCCTCCTAGCACATGTGGCTTCTATTGACTTGCATATGTCTCAGCTGAAGGCTCTTCGTAGCTCTCTCTTGAAGGCCCTTTCGCTTTCTGGTCAAAAAGGGGGAGAAGATGTTGATGGGGGAGAAGATGTTGACATGGATAATGAAGCCGTTGATGAAGATGCTGCTGGAGATGATATTGGTGGAGAAGATGTTGTTGCTGCCGAAGCCTTGGCCAGTCTTGCTCAGGAAAAGCGAAGGAAGCGAATTCGCTCTCGCAATAAGGCTTTGAGGAAAATGAAGAAGATACAGAAGAAGAAGAGGAAGGATACGGGTGAAAGAACTTCGACATCCCCTCGTCGTTCGAAGAGGGTTCGAAGTCAATAAGTTCCTTTATTCCGTTTTTATTTTGTTGATTGATATTTTGAACAATGTTGGTTTGTAATGTTGGTTTGAATTTTTAACAACATTGGGTGTTTTGTTTAGGGGGAGTTTTCTAACTTAGGGGGAGTTAGTATTTTTATGTTTTTGCGTCGTAGTGTTTTGTCCAGAAAGGCAAAAGGGGGAGATTATTGAGAAATTTATTCTTGGCAATAATTCATTTTTTGTTATTTGCCTTCTTTGGGCACAAATAAGTTAGGAAACTAGATTTAGGAGTATTTTATATTTCCTAGTTTATGTTTAAAACTTTATTAGTTTCCTAGATTGTGTTTAGGATTTGTTTTGTCTTATTTACCAAGTTTAGGATTCTAGGATTGTCTATTTAAGACATGAGAATCCTAAAGCTTCTAACGACTTTTACGCACGGGATTTTTGCATGGAAGAGAACGACGCAAGACGTGACGCACGAGCAAGAAGAAGAACACGAAGACTACTTGGAGCCATTGTTCGATATTGACAAGTTATTTGAAGTTGCGTGACCAACGGAGAAGAAGCATGATCAACCTAGATGACAAGTATGTAGTATCATGTGTTTTGATACTTTAGTTTTCATATATTACTTAATATTTTTGTATTGATCGAAAACAAGAAAGTAATATAGTTTTCGGGTTTGTACACACAAGTTCACAAGTACTTTTACTTGTGACATGAATTTTTTATATCGTGTTCTTAAGTTTTATTTCCGCTGCATATTTTTTGTTTTACTCTGGTCAATGTTGGTAGTCAGTGTTGTTTAACAGTGATAACAATATCGTAAATCTGAGACTTATTTTTAAAACCATAGACCTTCAAATTTTACATTATTAGAAATTATATTATCATAGTGATATAGATATTAGTCATATTACAGATGGTTAAAATATAAATATATTTATGAGAAAGGAGATTGATATTTATCATAATAGAAATGAATTTTTATCACAATGGAGATCAAGTTTATCAAATGAACATTTTTTTATATGTTATGTTATGTGTTCATAAATGTACATTTATCACAGTAAAAGTGAATATTTATCGCAATAAATATAAAGATTTATTTTGATGGATATGAACATTCATCACATTGAATATATACTTTCCACCTGGGTATATGGTAAGGCATACACCCGGATGCACGTAGTAATAGTTGTAGCCCTTCAACCTCTTCACCCACTCAGTTGTTATTACTAAGGCTACGAATGATTCAAGCTATTTGAGAGTTATAACTGAGCTTGGCTCGTTTTGACTCGAGCTCATTTAGTATACGAGCTGAGCTTGACTCAAAACAGAGTTTGTTAATGTAAATGAGGCGAGTCTGAGCCCATATTTGAGCTTGTGAGCTGACTCGCTGGCTAGCTCATTAAGAGGCTCGTAAGTTATACATATAATATTATATATAGTTTATAATACATATTATTTATATTATATTACATATTATATATATTGGAAAAAATATAAATTTTAAATCGACTCTACATTTCATTTAATAAATTTGAACTCGTATTCTTTTAAATTCATCAAAGCTTAACGAGTATGACTCATTTGCACCCCTAATTATTACATGTATCCTCTATTTTTAATCTCTCAGCTCGGCCCAAGCTTATTACTTTTTAAACAAATCGAGCCTAGATATTCAAAAGCCTGACTTAGTATGACTCATTTGCACCCCTAATTGTTACGTGTATCCTGGAGCACCTTGTGACATGTAACATACACTTTGTCATTTTGTCACTTAAGTAAAGGTTCTTTAGTTACAAACAGAAATTCCTCAATCTAAACATAAACATTCGACAATTTGGCCTTACAAATGCACTTGTGTTTATATCTAAGGGGGAAATTTACGGTATTAGCACAAAATGTTCATCACCTTGAATAGAATTATTCATAATTTTGTGTTAAGGTTTGATTATATTTTGTAATTTTTTATAATTTTCTTGGATTTTATGTAATTAATTGAAAACTAATTCTAAGATTGTAGAGATTTGGGAAGGAAGCAGAATAGACTAAAGGAGAGAGAAATGGGAGGAATAATATGAATTGTGTAACTGCTTGCTCATTCACGTGTTCAACATTCCTAATATAACAAGAATGTGGAAGGACCACTTAATTAAAATCACTAAAACATCCTAGTTCTAGAAAGACCCATAATTGGCTCATAATTAATTTACCCAGCCCACTCAGCATTCTTATTAATTCGCCCAACTAGCCCAACATGAATGGCGGCAATTCGGCCCAGTCTTCGGGTCGCTCCATCTGCCTATTTCCATCGCCTTCCTTTTCAGACTCGTACCCGCACCCGGTTTGTACATTTGCCAAGATCCCTTTTTATCACTCTCCCTTATCGAATTAGGGTTCTTCTGCATCCCAAATCCTTTTTCTTTCACCCTCGAATCCATGTCCATGACATTTTGACACACAAATTTATCAGTGGACATATAATATCATTAATTTAAATTTGAAAGTTCATTCAAATGTATGTAGTTATATAAAACCAGGGTGCACATAATAATTTGACCCACCTCTACACTAAATGATTATTTTAACAGGTATTCCAATCCTTAAAAATTTACATTATGGATCCGATCATAGATTTTTTGGTAAAAATGTGTTTAGGTTTTCATAGAAATATCCAAATAATAATGCAAGGTTTAATTTGAGTCGAGTGTTGGATACTCTTTCCTAAAGATGAATATTTCCCGGCTACGGTGCTCACGGTTAACGGCAATCACCTCTAAAATAAAATAATTTACGGTCCTAACTAAGCAGCACTTCAATACTTAGGACCTTCGCTGAATATAACTTGTATTAGAAATTTTCAAGCCTTAGAGGAAATAATGACTTAAATAATATACTTCAATGTAACTCTATTTGTTTTCCTTAATGAAGTTTTCTATTTGTATTCTAATCATGTGTTCTTAATGATCATCTAAGGGTTTATTTATATATTTACTGCTGGGAAATTTATTTATGGGAATTTTTTCTTATTTTGTTAGTTGCCTTTCTTGGGCTCAAGATAAATTAGGGGACTAGATTTAGGACTTTATTTATTTCCTAGATTGTGTTTAGGACTTGTTTAACTTGTTTACCAAGTTTAGGACTCTAAAACACTTGTCTACTTAAGACAAGACAAGGACACAAGAGAACCTTATCTCTTATACATGGCTTATAACGATGCAAAGAAAAAGAGAGATGCAACAAGAGCAAGACGACGCGAGACAAGAAGAACACGAGCAAGTAAAAGACTTGAGTCAACGATCCAAATCAAGGAGATCTTCAAAATTGCGTAAACAACAGAGAAGATCATCACAAGCTTTGCCACAAGACTTGAAGTCACGATCTTTATCACGGAGATATTTGGAGTTGCGTAAACAACAAAGAAGATCATCATACCGAGGCGACAAGTATTTTAGTATCAAGTGTTGATACTAGTGTTTTTCATATATTACTTTATGTTTTTGTATTGATCTTGAACAAAGAAAAGTAATATAGTTTTTGGGTTTGTACACCCAAGTTCACAAGTACTTTTACTTGTGAACGAAATTTAAATTGTTGTGTTCAAACTATTTTTTATATTTGTTCCACTGCACGTTTTTAACTTTGTGTGATGTTAGTTTCGATGTTGTTAACATCGTTCTTAACATCTATTTTCTAAAACTGCTGTTTATTACTTTGAAACTGTTTGATGTTAGTTTCGATGATTGTAACATCGAAAGCAACATCATATTACTGATACTTATTTTCATTAACTATATACCTACAAATTTACAGTTGGCATCTAGAACGGGTTACTTGACGTACTAAGTTTACTGATCCTTATTTTGTAGGATGATATGGATGCAGAGGTTGATGAGTCTCTTGACGAGTACGAGAAGCTGAGCATTGATCATAAGCAATTATTTGTTAGTTGGGCAAAACAAGTACTCAAAGTCAAGGATCTTATGATCGAGGTGGACAAACTGACCAAGGAAAAGGATGATCAACTCAACATAATTGTCCGTCTAGAAATGCCACTCGCCAAAAAGGATGTTGAGCTAGAACGAGTAAAGACCGATTTGAAGAAAGTCCAAGAAACCCTCTCAAACCTCAACAAGGGTAAGGCAAAGCTTGATGAAAATTTGGAACTAAGTATCTCGGATTCTTCGAAACACGGGATTGGATACAAGTCTGTTCAAAAGCCAGAATCAAGTCAAAAGGTGAAGTCGACCAAATGCCACAAAAGGATAAGAAGACAATATGTGTGTCTTCACTGTGGTGAAAAAGGTCACTTTCGACCATACTGCTTGAAGCTTATAGGAAAACGGAATTGGTTCAATAGGTCCAAGCTGTCTGCTGGGATCCGTGATGATTTCCGTGTTCCTAACACCAAAACTAACACCAAGATCAAACAAGTATGGGTGACAAAGAATGAGATCAAATGTTACATGATCTATTCCTCTCTGAGATCCCACGTTCCTGGAGCCTGGTACTTTGATAGTGGCTGCTCCAAGAACATGACCGACTCTGAAGATCTACTTTCCAACATCGTCAAATTTTAAGGAAGAAAGGTAAAATATGGTGGATGTGAAAATGGCCAGATCATTAGCCACGGAACTCTTCATGTTCCTGGTATTGTAAAGTTGAAGAATGTTTTGTTGGTAGAAGTTCTTACTGCAAACTTGATAAGCGTAATCCAGCTCTGTGATAGTGGTTTCAGTGTTAACTTTAATCGTAAGAAGTGTGAATTCTATGATGAGGATGGAGCATGTATCCTCACTGGTCAGAGGAATTCTGATAATTGCTATCAAATCATTGGTGATGTGTTCTGCAAGCTATTTCAACTGAGTGATGCCGATGTGGGGTATCAAAAGCTCGAGCATGTCAATGCAGGTGGTGGCAGTACTGATGACATGTCCAGACTTAACATCAGCTCAGGCTACTCCAGAATCAGACTCAGATTCAGATGAGACATTTGCTCCTGTTGCTCGTATTGAATCGATGGTGAGTGAATTTATTACACGAATGTTTGACACTTTTGAGATGAGCATGGAAGGTAATATCTCTTACTTTCTTAGTTTGCAAATTAAACAGTTGGGTGACGGTATTTTTCTCTCTCGGTCCGAATATGCTAAGAATCTGGTTAAGAAATTTGGGTTGGAAAATGATAGGCATAAGAAAACACTCTTAGGAAAAACCATAGAATTGTCTATAGATGATGTTGATATTAGTGTTGATAACACCTTGTATAGGAGCATGATAGAGGACTACGGTCTACCTAGTAGAATTCTGACTATGCTTTGTGATAATTCAAGTGCGATTGATATCTCAAAAAATCTGGTCCAGCACTCTCGAATCAAACACATTGACATAAGGTACCACTTTACTCGAGACTTGGTTGAGAGGAAGATTGTTAGTTTTGAGCATATAGGAACAGACAATCAGCTTGCTGACATGTTCACAAAGGCGTTAGATTTAGAGACCTTCTCTCGGTTGAGAAGAGATCTCGGTATGTGCATTGTTTAAGTCGATGTTGGTTTTGATGTTGTGTCACTAAAATTGTCATCAGTCATAACATTTGTATATTTATGCATGTATTTTTATTTTTTCTCATACATAATCTGAATGCATTGGGTCTGATTAAAGTGCAAAAAAATCATGTGTTGTAATTAAATGGTGACAAAAAGACTAACCTCTTCAAGTAGGTGATTGTGAAACTTTCCCGCATAAATTGGTTTGCTCCCAGGTCCAAAAACAAGGGGGGTTATAAGAAATTGATAATGATATAATATTTCTCTTCAAATCATCGAAAAGATGAAGAAAATCTGGATTAAAAAAAGATCCAATTTTTAATTTTCACCCTCTTTAGTGAATTTGACGTAGTCATTAACTTGGGTTAAGGGGTCTGTTTTCATTGACTTCGCCAAAAGCAATGTTGGTTATAATGTCATCACATAAAAATCAACACTGATCATGTCACCTAAATCAATTGCTGAATATTTTTTTTTGTCTTTTTAGGTCATGATTTTTAAGCATCAATTAGGACATTCATACTTTGAGAAGATGTATTATATTGCTTTGTGTCCTGTTGCTTGTACTTGTGTCTTTCTTGAATTCTCTTTATCGTGTTTTGAATCTTGCTAACCAAGTGTTTCAGTGGCGTTATAATCGAAGGACTGGATAGGTAATACGAGGTTGATTTGATGAGTGAGAAATTGCTTTGTAAAGGATTTATTCAACTATGGTGATGGTTTTTGAAAATCTAGCTCTATCTCGGATTTTCTAAAGTAGTTGAGATTTGTGTTTTTTTTTTCTAAATAAGAGATAGTGCGTTATTTCAGCATAGAGATTGTGTGTCTTATATTGAGAAAGAGTAAGCTTATTTTTTTTAAGGAAAGAAAAACCTTGGGTCTAAAAAAAAGTAGTAGGAATAGTGGGGGGTTATTTATTCACTTTATCTTTTTCATCCCATTCCTCTTTTTTCTACTGCATACGAGTTTTTAATATTGGCAAAGTTAGGATTTTTACATTTCTTTCTCCAAACTTTACTGCCTACGGCACTCAATTTTTTATTTGTAGTTGCTTCCAATCTCTTGCAGAATTTGAACTCTCCAGCACCCAGCAAAGCCACGGTTATCCAATTCATGTACTCCTCGCCAGGAATTGACAGTGCGTCTGGCTGATAAGAAAAATCCAAGTCCAAGAAGAAAAGTTCTAAAGCTGCCCAGACAGTTCATGATGGTTCTGGTGTTTCGTCACCAAACCTACATCACCTACAGCTGCTCCGATTTCATCTCTTGGCTCCAATTCTGATGACTCTGATGAAGCTGTGTGTCCAGACGTCGAGATTGAAGATGTGGAACTAGGCTCCACGAAATTTTTTACTACTGAATCCGAGGAGCTATTTTTCAGAATATGCTTCTCGTGTTGGTTCTGGTGATGGTAACACCAGTTCTAACACCGTTTAATTTTCTGCTCCAGATTGACCAGATGCAGGCTCAAAATGTCACAGTTGTAGGCGCTTCGTGACTCATTTGTTGAGCTCTTTTGCTTTCAGAACAAAAAGGGGGAGAAGGTGTAGAGACGCGACTGAGGAGGGTAGACTCGTACTTCTAGTTTGAGCCATTGATTGATTTTTGGTTTTTTTGTTCTAAATAATGAGTATTTGTTTAGGGGGAGTTATTAGTCCTTTGAACTTTTATTGCGCATCTAGCTTATTTTGTTAATAAAGGCAAAAGGGGGAGATTGTTGGGAAATTTATTTATGGGAATTTTCTTATTTCTTTATTTGCCTTTCTTGGGCTCAAGATAAATTAAGGAATTAGATTTAGGACTTTATTTATTTCCTAAATTGTGTTTAGGACTTGTTTAACTTGTTTAACAAGTTTAGGACTCTAGGACTCTTGTCTATTTAAGACAAGACAAGGACACAAGAGAACCTTATCTCTTATACACGGCTTATAACGATGCAAAGAAAAAGAGAGACGCAGCAAGAGCAAGACAACGCGAGACGAGAAGAACACGAGCAAGTAAAAGACTTGAGGCAACGATCCAAATCAAGGAGATCTTCAAAGTTGCGTAACCAACGGAGAAGATCATCACAAGCTTTGCCACAAGACTTGAAGCCACGATCTTTATCACGAAGATATTTGGAGTTGCGTAACCAACAAAGAAGATCATCATACCGAGGCGACAAGTATTTTAGTATCAAGTGTTGATACTAGTGTTTTTCATATATTACTTTATGTTTTTGTATTGATCTTGAACAAAGAAAAGTAATATAGTTTTTGGGTTTGTACACCCAAGTTCACAAGTACTTTTACTTGTGAACGAAATTTAAATTGTTGTGTTCAAACTATTTTTTATATTTATTTCGCTGCACGTTTTTAACTTTGTGTGATGTTAGTTTCGATGTTGTTAACATCGTTTTTAACATCTGTTTTCTAAAACAGCTGTTTATTACTCTGAAACTGTTTGATGTTAGTCTCGGTGATTGTAACATCGAAAATAACATCATATTACTGATACTTATTTTCATTAACCATAGACCTACCAATTTACATTTACAAAGGTTTCAATTGAGACGGCACGTCTATTCATACATTCCAAATGATTTAAACGAATTGACACATCAATTGAACAACATAACTATTAGCATAAATCCTTTCATGCCAATAGTCACACTTTTAGAAAATTAAATTCTCATTCACTTGGAAATATTTATTAAATTTAATAATAATTTTCAACAATCCCCCATGTGATGGACATTAATGCATGCATGTATGTATACTCACTTGAAAGTTTTTGCGAACCATTATTGCATCAGGATAGATAACTTCTACCTTTGAATCTTCCCTAGTAAAATACTATTAGATTTACTAATTGTTTAGTAACGCGATGTTTTAAACTACCCATCTGTTTGTGTACCAAGACAACAGTACTCACACACAATAACAATTCTAATGCATTCTTATTCTCACGTTTTTGTCCTTTTCGGCCCTGGATCATATCTTAGATTCGTAAGTATTTTTCCATTTAAAAGCGGCCATTACTTATTCACTTATAGGTGATATCTTATAATGAGTATCCTGCCTTACTCCACCCTATAGGTATAGGGATCATTAAAAACTCTTTAAGAATTCAGACTCGCCACTTAGGCAGATTTTTCACTTGGACGTTCTAGGAATGAGCTGATGTGTTTTCAAGTGTTCACTGAACTGTCAAGACTTAGTTTTCCCATTGAACCAAGGTTTGGGGATCCTCCAATTCTCAAGATAGGGTGTCCACTAAGACTGTTCGTTCTCTTGAGATCAAGTATTTTAATGGTATTATGTCATTTGTCTTGACTTTCCATTAAACACGTTGCATTATGCACCTTCTTTTGCAAAGAAAACATCTACCAAAGACATTCACAATTTCTAATTTTATGATCTTTAATCAATTATATCATAAAATTATTTGATGTGTACATTTTGCATTGTTATGATTTGAATTTCCATTGCATGCAACCATTTAATCTCCATCTTGACATGTTTGACTATTTCTGTTATAGCCTAAAGTCAGCCCCCACACTTTAGGCATTTACAAGATGATTCACAATCTCTTGTTACCCTAGTGTAGCATTCTTGGTAAGCGAGAGTTTTATCACATTCACTAACTTCTCTATTTGATTTTCATCAATTTTACTTAAGACTTTAATTCCTTAGTCCTCCCAATTTTAGGAACTCCTATTCGTCTTTAGATTGTTAGTAAAATGTGTTTAAGGTTTTCTTAAAAATGTGCAAACTAACGATGCAAGGTTTAAATCGAGTCGAGTCTCATGTCTCCATTGTCAGTTGAAGTCGCCCTAACCGTCGCGAACTACTGCGGTTAGTCCACCGCCGATAGTGTCGCCAGGAATTGACAACAACATATCAGTGCATCTACCATCGCCGTTAATCGACTCGCCTTAGATGGCCATCAGCCGCGAGTAGTCATGTCTGACCCATCCATACAACAGGTCATCGTTTACCATCACCATTTAGTCAGCACAATTTAAGGAAGCCCGTCAGACCAACTGGTCGTACACGGCTATTCCACACATCAGCCATCAAACGGACCTAGTCACCGCATGGTGTGGTGGTTGCTCGGTAGAGATTCTCCAATCAATGTACGTAAGATCAAATCAAAGAAACTCTCAAGTCTCAATTCAAGGTTTTGTGTATATTTAGTAGTTCAACCATAAATATTGCAACTCAATATTCAAGTAATCAGTTTAGAAACACCACTCGAATTCGAAGATTATCTTGTTTCATGACGTGAGCCTGTATTCAAAATGATTCTTTCCCTCTTGGTAGATAGGTTAGTCATGGGGTTCATAATGTTAGATTTATATCCACCGATAACGGTGACGTCTCTTGTGTATAAATCACACAGCTATGTAAGAAACGGGTGATAAAAATGACATGTTCAAATGCACACATGCATGTAATGATGTTATCTGTATAGGTGATGAAAACGCCACACGAGCAAAGGATATAGAAGAAGAAAATAAAAAATTCCAAGCTAGAGATGAAATTAAAAATACAGTTTGCATTCCATTCCATTTAGATCGTTACCATAAGAAATCAGTACAATTAGTCCCTCCAATAGTTCAAAATGTTGCATAGATTGACATACCATGCTCATGAGATCTGGCACAACATCCACTCACCAAAACCGCCATAAGTATTTACAACTCACGTAACACAATTTAAAATTACAAAAACATCAATAATAATATCACAAAATCTAAAATACAAATTTAGACCTATTTATTCTCCATTTGATCACTGCGCTTATCACCTCCGTCGCCTCTTGACATATTACGCTCTTTGGTATAGGCACGGTGCCGCCTCTCTCTTCCGTATATCACCCAAAACACTAAGGATAGCATAACCGCCATAGCAACCATCACCAGCCCAACGTAAACCCGTTCGCTGTGTTTTCGTAGGCCCGGGCAATATACAGCTCGTATATCCATAAATGTTTGCTGGACAAAAGTACAATCTTCCAGCTCAACAAGGAACGGACCGTATTGAAACAAGCCGTAGCTCAAATTGACTGTAGCAGCCATCTGACCATAAAGAGTTGGATTCAAACGTCCCGTCGTGACACATATGCCATTCGGTGACGTTTGACACACATAGCCACTCCAAACCTGCTTACAGTAAAACATACTAACTTAACATGTTACTCCTAAGTCAGGACCGACGAAAAGTATTATTTAAGTGAGATTATTAATTAATAGAGTATTAAATACCTGTGTGGCATTGTTTAGGTCCACTTCGCCAGGTGTACAAGCTCGATCCGTGAGGTCGTGATAAAACGGATTGCAGAGGCTAGGCAGAAGGGGACCGGATTGATTGTAGTATAAGTTTGCAAAATTGGGAGCAAAATTGATGTTAGAGACATTACTGATGACGGTGTTAATCAAATCGACTAACTGCGATGTTACTTCTTTGCTTCTATTCAATGTGTCTTGGGCGGTGGCTTTATCCACGCAAGGCAGTATATCGTCTAGAGCTGTATGAGCTGTTGGATTTTGGACCCATTGATTCATTGCTACACAGGTATCCCCTGTCACACTATGATACCGCAGATGATTTGTTAGAATTTTATTTTATTTTATTTTTTCTTGATAATAAATTTTGACAAAAGCTAAGGTAGAATTGGTAAAATTATTTTAACTTACTTGTGAAGAAGAAGGAAAACGCCACATAGTATGAAGGTTCCTGTCACAAGAATCCATCCAGTAATCACCAAGCTACAACAAAATATTCAATTCAATTCCTTAATTATGAAACTCATCATAGGCATTTGTGTGTGTGTGTGTGTAGAGCAGTTCAACTAAGTTACTCACATGTACACAGGAATCTGCATGCCGAAAATTGAAAAGGCTGAAACAAGAAAGTGCAAAGTATAAGTGAACATAAAAACAAAGTATTGTTAAGAAAGTCAATTTTCTCAGGAGATTGAATTAAGAAAAGGCAGATACCGAATCCAAGAAACGTGATAATAAGCATAGCAACAGAGAGTATGATAAGAGCCAATTTCCTGCGATGAAAAATAATCACTATCAACATTAAAAAAAAAAAAAAAAAAGATATAAAATTAATGGGACCATTTAATTAATTAATTTGGGGCGTCCGCTTACACCGATTCTATCAGATTCTTGATTTTCTTCGAATTGTCATCTGTTTTATCGGATAGGGTACGAGCTGAAGAGTCAACATTGGTTTGAATCTGGTCAATGTCCGTTTGAACGTTAGGAGGCAGAGAAACTTGACCAACCATGTTAATTTGCTTGGCCGCAGAAAGATAATCCGACACATGCCTAAGATTATCTGATGTGGTGTCTGCCTGATTGACCACATATTCCAAAGTGCTTGTGGTGCTGCTGTGAAACTTGTCTTGCCCAATGTACAACACAGCACATCCAATGCTGAAATCAAATACCACATCAACAAACAAAAGCTGTTAATATTATTTACGGCAAAAACACATGCACTCTTTTTTACAGTGAAAATAGCGTACACTGCAAGAATGGTAAAGAGAACGAGGAAAAAGAGGGAGAGCGCATAGGCGATTCTGGAATAGCCATAATTAGGCTTATCCCTTCGAAGGCAACAGAAGCAGAGGCAGATGAGAGACAAGCAAAGCCCGAAAGACGCAAACCAGATCACAGCGATAACGAAGAAAGGAACAGCAGTGTAACCGACTGACTGCACGCAATTAAAATAATATTAATTAGCAACCAAACAAACTAAAAGCCCAACATCAAACACCTTGTGAGCTTACCAGCTAGAACTTGGTGAACACTAAACTAGCATAAGAAAAAGAAAAATGCATCACCTTACACTTTACATAGTTACCAGCTTACCAGTAGCAAATTGAGGAAATATGCAATTATCACCTTACACTTTACATAGTTATCAGCTATTATCAAATGAACACTACTCAAAATGGGCCCTGCACTATTTAACAATTCTAACAGCGCCCATTCTCAAAAAAAAAGAAAAGAAAAAAAAGTTAAAAGTACTTACAGCCCAGTAATGGCGATTGCTAATGTTCCAGCCTCCAGTTTACCTTTAAAGCCATCTAAAGGGTCTTTTCTGTATGTTCTCTCCTTGGAGCCAACACAAGAACTGAGTTGTCGTCCACTTGTTGCTGCTGCTCAGTCGTATAATTGTCATCGGCAGCAAGCAGCCTTTCCCAAGGCAAAACCACTTCACCAGACTTTGATTTTTCAGCTGCATGAAATTAAATCACACAAATTAATTAGAAAGAATTAGCTAGAGGAAAACTAAAATTAAATGAAAATAAGTTTTAAGTTGAGTTACTGACCTGCAGCAAGTGAAAAGGGTATAAAAGAAGAAGTAGTAGAAATAAGATGAAGGGAAAACAGCAAGAGTATGCAGAGCATTGTTTAATATGATTACGAACAAACTGATGCAGAAATCAAATGGAGTACCGGTAAGTAGTAACGGGTAGTATTTGTATATCCTAACTTTCCAGTTTCCACTACTATTTAGCTCAGAGTGACTCTGTTAATCTCAGCTTTTCCGTAAAACAAATCACAATAATCGGCTACAGCTAGCTATATATAAATTGTTCCGTGATTTAAGTTGTCACCTTTTTGACTCCTCAAGCCCCAACATCACACGCACTTTTTTCTCTTCTTTTTGAAAATTTAGCACACCAAACCCCATTTTTCACATTTGTCGGGTAATCATTCCTCGGGTCTTTCAATTTATTTAATACAAAAATCATCCTACTACGGATATGAAAACAAAATTAACATTGAAGAATCCAAACCCAATTGCGGGAACGAATATATATATATATATATATATATATATATATATATATATATATATATAATTATTAGTTTAACACCCGTGTATTACACGGGATTTATAAAAAACTAAATATAAAAAATATTTGTGAAAATTACAAAATTTTAAATTTAAAATAAAATATTGAAAGAATTTGTTCTCGACCGGTGCCTTGTTCAATTTATAAATTATTATAATTATTAATTAATATTATATTTAATATTTAGATTAAATTCGTTAATAATTATAATTACATACTTATAAAAATTAAAAAAATGTAACATTCTCAACCCGTCTCTAATTTATTTTAATTAATTATTAACTCATTTTATATTTTTATATTTAGGTTAATATTATTAATAATTATAGTTATATACTTTTAAATTTTCAAAAAAGTGTCATACTCTCAAGTCTTCTCGCATTGTGTCATTGTCTAATAAATATTAATTAATTATGATTATATAATTTTATATTTAGATTTAATTCATTACTAATATTTTGTTACATACTCCAATTATTGCAAATATATCATAATTTACCTATACAGAATATTTAAAATTTCAAAAACAAATTATTTCAGCTTTATTATAAATATAATTTATTTAGTTATTTTCATTAATAAGTTTTTTTGTATTAATATTATTTCATATGTAATTTATCTTTTAATTAAATTAACTAATTTAGATTTTCTTTCTACTAATTATATTATGACTTATCTATAATATTATATTAGGAGTATAAAAGAAAATTACTGAATTAGAAAAAATATAATAAAAGAAAACTATTAAGTCAGGCTATATATAATAAAAATAAAATATTAGATTAGGCAAGATATGATAAAATAAAAATATTAAATTAGGTATATATTAAGCTCGGATGACACATAAACAACCGAATCACCAAATTTTTTTATTATCCAAGAGAAGTATACGAATCAGACACATAGATTATGAGAATTTTGCATTAATATATACTTGTTTAACACCCGTGTATTACACAGGACTTATCAAAAGATAAATATAAAGAATATTTGTGATAATTACTTAATTTTAAATCTAAAATAAAAAACTAAAATAATGTATTCTCAACCTGTACCTTGTACATGTCTAATCTATTTATTAATTATTATAAATATTAAATAATTTTGTATTTGATGTTATTAATAATCTTGGTTACATACTTACAAAAATTTAAAAGACGTCATATTCTAAACCTGTTTCTAATATCTATTTTATTAGTTATTATTATTAAATTATTATATATAATAATATTTAGAATAAACTCGTTAATAATTATTAGTTACATACTTTGAAATACTCAAAAGATATCATACTCTCAACCTGTATCGCATTGTACTGCTGTCTAATCAATGTTTATAAATTCTTAGTATATAATTTAATATTTTTATGTTTAGACTGAATACATTACTAATATTTAGTTACATACTTATATAATTAAATAACTCATATTTTACCTATATATAATATTTGAAACTCCAAAAATAAAATTATTTTAAATCTATTATCAATAAAACTTATTTAATTATTTTTATAATAAAAAAATTTTTAATTAAGATTATTTCATATGTAGTTCATCTTTTAATTAAATAACTATTTTAGATCTTATCTACTAATTATATATGACTTGTTTATATTTTTGTATTAGAAGAGTCAAAGGAAAGTATTGATAAAAGAAAATTATAATAAAAGAATTAAATTAGATAAGATACAATAAAAAGAAAAGTATTAAATTAGGTAATTATTATGCTCGGATGACACATAAGCAAACGAAGCACCAGAATTTCTTATTTTTTAAAGAAAGCATACGAAGCAAACACATAGGTTAGGAGGATTTTGCATTAATATATAGGAGTGATAGTATTCATTACAATTGATATGGGAAATACATAGAGAAACAGCTTCGCTTCTCGGCCTGTCGCCGATACTTTTCTGCATCGGCCCGATATGTATTCATTTCTTCCCGTAATTCTTTAATTATGCGGCGTGATGATTCGTCGGATGGATTGTCAACCCATATGAAAAGTTTACATTTGTTCGGCTGCAATACAAACCACTCCATCAAATGTAGCACTATAATTTGTTAAAGTGTAATATTTATAACAACATTAGATTCTTCTATGTTCTGTTACATTACAAAAAAGGATAACTGAAAATTTTATACCCCCGAGTAGGACATGACATGAAACGACGATTAAGATTCCTGATTGTCTGTGAGGTTTGAATCCTCGTGGGTAGGTCACAATAACAGGCTGTTGGGAGTTCCCGTTGGCAACTCGGACACGTGAACCACCGTTTCTGCGAACTGGAGAAAGATGAACCATGTGAATTGCTCATCCAACTGCATAAATAACCCATATAGAATGTGAATCATACTTCAAAATGTGGCATGATGAGGTCAGTTTTCCGAACAAAAGGATCGATTGTAACTAAACCATATCCTAAATTCGACGTTTCCTCAACTCCCCACCCCCCGACCCACTAAAAGCGGAGGCTCTTCAATTACAATTCTAACTATTAGGGCTCAAAACATGATTAGCAGAAATAATGGAAAACTATACATACACGATTTGGTACAATGGTAGAAACGGCGAAATCACGTTGGAATTATCATGATATGGGAGTAAAAGTAGATAGCTCGATAACATCACATAAGCGATACATACCTGACCCAGGTAGAACTGTCGGCTTATTAATGCTCACTGACTGCCTTGAATTTTTGGAATCGGCGTCAATCGCTTTGGATCTGAACCCTTGTATCAGCCGCGCTAATTCGAGGGGTATGATTGTATGAATCGAGTAATTGTGCTCACAATTTTAATTCGTGAACCACCGTCGCCGATCCACTACTTCTGCCGGAGAAGACGACTGGACTGGGGCGTGAATTTAGGTTTCGAAATAGTTCACCAACCAGAGCACAGATCAAATGAAATGTGAATTCGCAACGAGGGCATAATTGTCATTCCCAATTTTAATCCCAAGGAGTCCATGGAAACAAACGTGTATATATTACTTAGTAAAGAATTCAGTACAAATGCAATCACGCAGCACAAACAACTGATAAGATCAATCCCTACAGTACAATTCGGGATGATTGGATAATATAATTCAATCCCGTCCTGGTTTGCAAACGCAGCCTAAGTCTGCACACATAGCTCTAAATAGCTTCCGAGACCAGATCTCATGTCGAATCGACCCATTAATCTAGGTCATTGATTGAATTTAGTACGAAATGCACATTCATGGATCTAGTTCTTCCATGTGGCACCTAGCTCGTACAATTTACTAAGGTCAATCCTATAAAAATGTATAGTATTCAAAATATTATGGTAACACGTATTTTCCTATTTAACTCGTTGTCGAACTTTCTAATTACACTACAAAAAAAAAAAAATTGGCCTTTGCTGATGGGCAGATTCGTCAACACACATTCCAATAAAATCGCAAAATAAAATATATGATTTTGCACTTTACTCATATACCACATGAACATTAATAATTTTAAGTTCCTCCAAATATATCTCATAATTACAGGACAACAGGCCCTTTCATATTATGTATTCACTAACCACTGCAATTAACAAGTTGAAACAAGTACCATGGATATGATGTGCATACATTAATAACTTTTGCACATTTATTATATGAGCAGAATTATATTCGTTCAAACCAAAACTATGATACACGGATAATACATTGATATATATATATATATATATATATATATATATATATATTATTCTTATTTAAAGAAACAAGTAAGTGATTTGTCTTAGCTCTCAAACAATGAGGACATCCAAAATTCAGTACCAATTCAAGATCAATATCAACAATTACAAATTCTCTCCACTCAAAACACAAAAAAATAAACCAATATAAATGCACAATAATATACGAGTTTTTGCACATTACTTATAAACTATATGCACATTAGTTACGTGCCTTAAAAAAATACCATAACACTCTAAAAGTAATTATAAGTCACGGTATTTTTTTCACTTTTGACTGATAGTCCCATGGATGAAAGCATTAACACGTATGTTTGCAGATATTAAGAAAAAACCAGATAAATAAAATTGGGAAAAATAATTGAAAAGATATTTAAAGCATACACCAGGGCCAAAACTAAGAGCGTTTTCAATATGTGAATTAAGATCTAATAAAACCACTAATGTTCATAATATTTAACAATACTAAATCCTAAAAAAGCTAAAATAAACTCGACAGTTACAAATATATATCATCACTTAAATTGTAAACTCAATTCAAAACCCTAATATTCAAAAAAAATTAAAACTTTCAAACCCCAACAGCTGAGATAAACTCAAAAAATAATATATTACGATTCAGACTCTACTTTGCGAAAATAATTGAAAAAAGAAAATACTAAAAAAGCATACCGTCATTATTTTTTAGTAGAGATCTTGGCAAACTTTGTCCCGTGACAGACTCCAAAACCAGAAAACTTTCATTATTCCCAGTATTGAACGAGATTCTAATGTAAATAAAGGAACAATCTGAGAGATGAACACGAACAGTGGCGTGTTTCAATCGATGAAACAATCAAAAGGTTTCTGGAGAAAGAACTTTTGGAAAGGGCAACAAAAGTTGTGAAAGGGATTGATAATTAATACAATTCAACGCCACATTCATATTGATAGTATTTACTAAAATACCACCGCCCATTTTAATGATTTGGGAAGACTTGAGCCGCTGATCTACCTGACCTATGTCTATAATTTATTCTCATTTCCACATAAGGATCCATTCTCACATGATCATATATATATATATCATATAACATAAATATAAATAAAATAAAATATTCACTTGCCAATCACCAACCATGCACTTTTTAAAACTTTTTAAGACCACCATCACATTTTGAAAAAAATTTAAAATCCATTGTTGGAGGAACAAAACCTCCCGGCCAGCGTCGTACACCACGTCATCACCGACGTCAACCCCAATCAATCACAACATATATATCATGACATAAATATTAATTAAACACAAAATAGACTTGTCGATCACCGTAAACCACATCATCACTGACGTATACAATACACACACACACACACACACACACACACACACACACACACACACATATATATATATATATATAAGTCATAGATTATATAATAAAATAGAAATTAAATAATATATTCACTTGCTGATCACCACGGCATTTCAAAAACTCCACCACGCACTTTTTAAAACTTTTTAAAACCACCATCACATTTTGAAAAAATATATTAAAATCCATTATTGGAGGGACGAGACTTCCCGGCCAGCGTTGTACACCACGTCATCACCAACTTCAACCTCTATTAATCACAACACCAGCCAATCACAACATATATATCATAACATAAATATTAATTAAACACAAAATTGACTTGACGATTACCACGGCATATCAAAACCACCACCACAAACATTCTAAAAATTTTAAATATGAGATAATTACATTTAAGCCCTAAATCTTGAATTAATTGATAAATAAGTCCCAAATTATTCCTAATTTTTGAAATTAAAACCCAAATATTTAAACATTTTCAATTCAACCCTAATTTCTCGAAATAATCAAAATTAAACCATAAACTAATTTTAATTTTAAAAAATAAACTCAAATGTCTAAATAATTACAATTCAACCCAAGTTTATTGAATTTATTGCCAATTAAACTCAACAATAATTAATATTTTTAAAATCAACCACAAATACATAAATATTTACAATTCAACCCTAAATTTTGAATTAAATGATAAATAAACCCCAAACTAACCATAATTTTTGAAAATAAACTCAAATATTCAAATAATTATAATTTAACCCTACTTTCTTGAATTTATTCCTAATTAAACCCAATAATAATTAATATTTTTGAAATAAACCCCAAATATATAAATATTTATAATTCAACCCTAAATTTTAAATTAGTTGATAAATAAATTCCAAACTAATTTAAAATATCTAATAATTACAATTCAACCCTAATTTTTTTTAAAATAATTCAAATTAAACCCTAAACTAACCCTAATTTTTAAAATCAAACTCAAATATCTAAATAATCTTAACCCTAATTTCTCAAATTATTTGCGAATTAATCTAAACAATAATTAATATTTTCTAAATAAATTCACAACTATATATATAAAAAATTGATTAAAAAGTAAAATACTAAAAAAATACCTTACTGGTGGCTGGCCGACGGTGGTGGTGGTGGTGGTGCGATCTCTCCTCCATCACTTTCTCCTCTCCTTCGTGCAGCTGCAGTTTTTTTTTTATTATTATTATTTCTGAGAATGCAAAAACAAATCGGGGATGGGGTTGTTTTAATTCGAGTTTTGTTGACGGCCTAAAAAGCCGTCAACAATATATATATTTTTAATATTGCTGACGGGCAAGATACCCGTCAGCATCTTTTTTTTTTTTAATATTGCTGATGAGAACTAAGTCCGTCGACGACTCGTCAGCAAACTCGTCACCCAAAAAAACAATGTTGACGGGTATATCACTGACAACCCTTGCCCGTCAGCATATTTTATCCGTCAGCGTATGCTGGTGATTTTCTTGTCATCAGCATTCGCCTGTTTTTTTATAGTGTTACCTCTTAAGTCTGTTTTTTATTTAAGCATCAAAGGGCATTATGTAGGGGCATCCTTAGCTAGATTAACGGGTTTTCTTTTGTAGGCTTTGCTTGAACTAAAAATACCTCATCTCACCCAACCAGCTAAATGAGATCCTATACCTCTTAACTCAACTAACGAGTTTGGGTAGATCTAATTATTTACTTAATAAGTTGGCGTCGTCTGTAGGAAATTTAAAGGTATATCTAGATTGGAGTAAACACCTACCACGATGAAAGAAACATCACCTCAAGCTGCAAAAACATCTAGTCAAGTGAAAGAGCAGCCACATATGGCATCAGTGTTGCCTTCCCTTCACTTTTAAAAATCATTATTTCGAAAGGAAGATGACCCTATGGTACATATATATGAGGCAAAGAAATCCGGAAAAGTTTTTTGAAAAAATGTTTGAGGAGCGAGAGAGGAAGAGAAAGATGAAAGCTCCTCCACTCATACCCCCTCGGGAGGACCCACGCAAGGAAGGACTAAACGAGAATGGTGATAAAAGGGCAAATAAATTAGGGGACATAGCTAGTGAAACTAACAAGCCCTCAATGAGACATCATGAGGAAGCTCGTGTGGATCCAAAGGTGAAACCCAAACACATAAATGAACTTAACGAGCAAATGGAAGAAGTAACATGAAGATTAGAATAGCTAAGGTGAATTAGAGTTGTGACACCTGCATTGCCGAAGAGAAGATCCCTATTTTTTTTCCGAAATCTTGGCGGAGTTAATTACATTAAAGTTCAAGATCCTCGACCTCACAAAGTATAATATTAGTTTACAAAAATGTTATGTAATTCTATGAGCAGTCGGATGCAATGGATGTTAGGATATTTGTTACTACTCTCAAAGAGAAAGTGCAAGAATGGTTTATGTTTCTCCCTAAGGGTAGATAGTTAGTTATGAATAATTGACACAAAAATTCTTGTACATGTTTGATAGCTAGAAGCGAGCAAGAAGATTAATGCCTAATTTGTTTACGTTCAGACAAGAGGAGAGTGAGTCTCTTCGAGAATTTATTGATAGGCTCAATAGTGAGGCATTGGAGGTTCAAAACATACGGATCTATATGTTGGATAATATTCATGCCTTGCAAAAGGGGACATTAGTCTCAACCCTTAGTCGATAATCATCTACGGACAAGGAATGTCCAATGTAAATAACTCAATAATATATTTTGCAGGAGGAGATGAATGTAAAACAAATAATGTTCTTAACTAGGCTATGACCCAAGGGGAAGAAGGGATCTTCGAAAGAGGCTTTGGTTTAGGTCTGAGAAAGACCCTGATCGAAGCTTGGGTCAAGATCGGGGTAGGTTAGAAAAATACTACACATTGTTAAGAGTTCCATAAAAAGAAGCCTTCATGGCAATTGAAGGGTCTAAAATGGTTCAATGGCCTATAAAAGATGGGGTCAAACGTAGCAAGAAGGGACTCTAGCAAATATTGTCGTTTTCACAAGAACCATGAGCATGATATTGAATATTGTATCCATTTGAAAGATGAAATATAAAAAATTTTGAAATAAGGGTTCCTAAGAGATTTTAATGTTGAAAATGAACGAGCCCCTCCAAAAAATCCAATTATGCTCCTAGGAGGCTCTCGTCGGCAGCTCGTAGGTCGCGAAGTTGGTCTAGGGATCACCTAAACGCAAGAGAAAAATGAGAGCACCCACGAGAGATCTTTGGCCCAAGTGTAGATCAATAAGGTGATAACTTGCATAGAAGATCAGTTACACAAGTGATTTCAGGAAGTCTAAAGGGAAGGGGTTCCCAAAGTTCAATAAGAAATCACATAAGGGACCACTTTTGTAGGACAAGGGGTATGCAGATAATGAACATTAGAAAGAGGGATACTATCACTTTAATAGTCAGGTTCTCATTGGAATTGAAGCTGGGCACAATGATGTGATGGTGGTCACCATGGGTATTAGTAATTTTATTGTGCAAAAGGTGCTTGTGAATAACGGGAGCTCGACGAATATTATTTTAATGAATGTTTCTTTAACAAAAATAGAGTTGGATCTTACTGCCTTAAACCCCATGGATACACCTTTAATAGGATTTGGGTGAAGTGAGGTGGTGCCCTCTGGAACCATCTACCTCCATACCTCATTAGGTGAGGCACCTCTAAGAGACACTGCAATGATCAAGTGTTTAGTTGTGGATGCTCCATCCATCTACAATGTGATTTTAGGGCGACATAAGTTGAACTAAATTTGTGCTATCATATTTACTTATCACATAACTATGAAGTCCCCCACTTCAAAAATGATAGAAGAAGTGCAAGGAAACCAAAACATGGCTAGAGAATATTACAATCTCTCTCTAAAAAAGAGAAAGAAGAAAATGGAGGTGTGAACCATAAAAATAGATAACCAAGGATGAGGAAGTAGGTTTGAATAGGAAGGGTAAAAGAAGATCAAAAAAGATAGAAACATGTCTAAATACTGAATCGAGCCTTTGGAGACATACAAGTTAGTGGAGTTAGAGCCCGATAACCCTGGAAATTTCACAAATTGGATCTCAAATGGATTCAAAGTTGGAGGTCATGGTCATTCAGTTTCTTAAGGAAGATGTGGACATTTTTGCTTGGGATCCTACTGACTTCCAAGGAATTAACCTAGATATCATGGGGCATTACTTTGATCAAATGGCAATGTCAATAAGGCAGAAAAAATCGAAGTTTTGGAGGTGAAAGGATCATCGATAATGAAATGAACAAACTTTTGAAAGCACGGTATGTTGTGGAAGCTCAACTTACGAAATGGTTGTAAAATGTGGTTGTGGTACCAGAATTGAAGGTAAATAGAGGATGAACATAGATTTTACAGATCTAAATAAGACGAGTCTAAAAGATCCTTATCTTTTATCTCCTATTGACCTCTTGGTTAGTTATATTGTTGGGTGTGCCTTATTAAGCATTATGGATGCCTTCTAGGAGATATGTACCAAATACTGATAAATATCATGTTCAAGAAGGAGATAAGTAAGTCTATGGATGTATATGTAGATGATATATTGGTGAAAAGCACAAAAGAGCAAGATCACTTTGGTAACTTAATGAAAGCCTTCAAAATCATTCGAGCTTACAAAATGAAGTTGAATCTAACGAAATGAGAACTTAGGTCACCTAGAACCATGAACGAGGTACAACAACTCACTGGAAAGTTAGCTTTGCTAAAAAGGTTCATCTCAAGTATTGAAGTGGAAGTGTTGCTTTGCTTGGAGTTTGGTATGTGTAACACCCCGATTTCGTTAAAACGAAATTGGTTTATATTTTAAAGATTTTGAAGAAATCTTAGCGTCACACAAATATTGGGTTTTATAAAACGAAAGTAAATTTATAGAATTTCACAAGAAATTGAATTTACGCGGCGAAAAATGATAATAGAAGTAAACCAAGTCTTTATCAATTAAAATTGATAGTTAATGTAACCTCGCATCGAGTTCAACATTTATTTAACAAATAAAATAATAAAACAAGACTTTATTAGTTTTCATTCAGTCCTCGTCCTACTTCACTCGACCTCCTCATATGTACCTGGAAAAAAATATCGATGAATTGGGATGAGCTCGACGTACTCAATAGGTATACCGACATATCTCATATAAACATTAAACCTCAAAAACACTACAAATAATCATATAATTCATAGAATAGCGTTTTAGAAGAACTAAACTTGACTGCATCTAAAACGCAACTAGTTTCCCCGATAACTCTTTTCCTCAGTCACAGATAACTTTTGCGGTCTCCGATTTTAATTAATGGATAGCACGTCGGGATAAACCATATGATCCTTTACCTCGGTTACAGGCATCTTTTACGGCCTCTAGCTATATTCGGTTTTAGAAGTATCGTACTCGAGAATACATGATATGCATAGCACAATAATATAATATAGAAATGGAGTGGATTGAGGTTTTTTATAAGAATGAGGGCTGAACTTGAGGTTTTTGGTAAACTGGGGCTAAAATGAACAGGGTTAAAGGTTTTTGGGTGAAGTATGTAATTTTTGGAAAGTTGGAGAAATATAAAAGGCATTCAGCCCTAAGTAGCCACCCGTTTTGATTATTCTTCTGTCAATGACTGAAATCGATCGGCCAAATCATTTTCTCCAAATTTCAGAATTTCGGCCGACGCCTCTCCCCTGACTTGGAGTCTCCGGAGACTGAACTATGGCGGCATTCGGCAGCAACCGGCGAGGGGCTCCGACTCAAAGTTTGTGCCGGTGGCAGGCGCGGAGGCTACAGGGTGGAGTCGACAATGATTCGCGATGGGCCCTGAGGCGATGACAAAACACGATTATAATTAGAATCGTTCAGCAATTCCCTTGGAGCTGCCTGCACCATCTCCAAAATATCCGACATTGCGTCGGCCATCACCTTTGCTTTGGCAAGCAGCCTATCCGTGAAGCCGTGCACATTACCCCCATCTGGTACAACCGTCAAATCGTTCTTCTCAGTTCGTGGTTGAGGTTGAATCGCTTCATACACTTGCGTCTCCGGAGGTTCCAACCTATCGTACGGAAAACCCGCCCCAAATCCATTTGCAGCTAGCTCCTGGGTCTCTCGTTTCTTCAATGAATCTTTATTCCAACCCTTTATAAATGGGAAAGCTCTCGGGACAGCTCGAGTGAACAACATAACCCGGTCAACGTACATGACCTATCATCATTTAATTAGTATTAGTATTTTAATATTCACAAGTAATAAATGAAGATGTTCTTGAATATAGGTTCCAGTGTTCGGGTGKGTCTCGTAATAGAAATAGTTAAAATTTCATAACAAGTAAAATTAACATTTTTTAATGCATACTACAACGTTATGACCATTTATTGAACGTGGAGACATTACCGTAAGAAATAGTATCGGCCCTCTGAATTCCTTCGTTTTGTTTTTGTCCCAGTCAAGCTTGCAGCTTATAAGCCTCGCCAACGTGTATTCACACCAATTGAGATTTGCCACGTTGTCAACGTCGTCTAGGTAGTCCATTATTTGCGGAAGCACGTAACCATTGTGTGCAGCCTCGATAAGACAAGACGTAACTAGTACTAGGAACTGGCGTTTGAACCATACACCACCCTCAGTCTCATCAAGCATCTTTTGTGCAACTTCTTTCGGCAGGATCTTATCCTTTTTTTTTGTAAAGTATCCAGCCCACGTATCCAACAACGCCGATTGTTCGTGCCTTTGTTTCTTTTGGATACTTAATTCCCCCCTCGGCAGGCCAAGCGTCACGTGAACATCCATAGGATCAACATGGATCATCTTCCCCTTCTGTAAACTAAGCTCACAACTTCTCGAATCGAAGTTATCCAGAACCCAATAACACAATTTCTGTGGCAATGCAGTAATATTCAGTTGCAACAGGCCACCGAACCCCATCATCTCCACCGCTGCTTTTTGTTGTGAGTTCAGCTGCTTAATGGCATTCACCAAAATTTTAGGAGAAGTTCTTGTTTTAAGTAATGGGTAATCCATGGCGATCACTTCGTTCTCGGRGTCATCTTCTCCATCCACTACTTCGACATCCACCTCACTAGCTCCATTCCGATTATTMTCTACYCACTCRACGTCATTGTCATCTCTGTCATCACCATCGGATTCAGCAGGTACATATGGCAAAACTGACGCACGGCCGGTTGGTACCCTGGATGTTTCAAGTTGAACAYGGTTGGAAGCAAACAGTTCACCCGTCATAGGTAAGCGCTGGTTCGATTGACGGACAATAATCCGGATCGGGGCCGATTCAGCTGCAATGTTCACAGATGCGAACCCCGCCTCGAACGCTGCACTATGCGCTGTATTATGGCCATCATTCTTTCTTGGGTTCACAAAATCATCGAGTCCTCTGTTCTCTTTTGCAACTTTGCGCTTTTTTTGTTCAACCCCCTTATCTGCAAAATTTATCCAGTTATTTATTTTAAAAAAACAATTTTACGCAAATTAACAAACCTACTAAATATAAGATTCAAGTAATGGATTACATATACACAACTACAGCATTATACATATATTCTACGAGGTATATATACAAAGAATTAATACACATACACATTCTATAAAATCACAACAATTTGCCTGTAAACATTAATACAAATATACATTCGATATACACCTACACAGACACTCACAAACAAATATAATTTTAGAAACACAATTTCAAAAGCAATAACCACACACATTCAAAAAGTACCATCAGTTATTATTCAAAACACCACAACATATAAACCCTTCCGGTTATCCCCAAAGCACTGCAACAAATTATCTGAAGCACAATTAGATATTATTAAAAGCACCAAACATTTAAAAAGCATCCACATATATACTAAAAACATTGTACACATATCATTATTTATTTCACAATGGATGAGAACACTTGAAATATATTACAAAAAAGGTACTTTTCGGCTAAATGCACTGTGAAACACATTCAGACATCATTTAAAACCCTACAATATACAGATCCTAGACGGTTATCCCCCAAAGCAGATTCAACTATAAGTCAAAGCACTAAAAATATCAAAAAGCATTTATAATGTATATTAAAAGCATAATACACATATAAAGCATCCTCATTCATCATACAAAACACTACAACATACAAATCCTTCACGATTATCCACAAATCACTACAACAACTTATCTTATGCACAATCAATTATAAGTCAAAGCACCAAAAAATATCAAAAGCACTTAAAATATATAATTCAAAGCACCAAAACGGAATTCATAAAAAAATACTTTTATGAAACGGGATTCACATAAAATCTTTTTATCCCAAATCATCGTAGGCGAACCCTATTTTTTGGGGGGCCAACATGTTAGCAAAAAAAAAAGGAATAGAGCTTGACCATCAAAATCGAAGACATACATCAATTCGGAGTGCTTTCAGAACAATAAAAGCCACTTATCAAATTGTGGGCGATTTTAAATACAACTGATTTCAGCAATTAGGGTTACCAGCCAAACTCCTCCATTTTTATCGGTGCAAAAAAATACCTGATCCGTCGTGGGGTGCCGTCCGCCGAGTGCCTTTAGCTGGCCGTCCGTTGTTTCCCATAAAAAAACTCAGCTTTCTGTTTCAAGAACCGCAGAAGAAAAGTTCAGAGTAGTCGTCTGGATTGATTTCTCGCAGTGAGTTTTTATGTCTTTCACACTTCCCAAAGAACTATATTTGCATGTATATTGTGTTAAGGGAAGAAGGATATATTTCTATTTTCACCTTCCAATTATCACGGAAATGAATAAAAGGCGGGATTTGTAAGGTTTTTTCATTTGGACTAATTGGCCCCTCCAGAAAACTTGACCAGCGTATGAAAATATAATTTCCATTATTAAAACACAAGATTGGGAATAAAGATGCCCGTTGGATCGAAAAGATCTAGGGCCTGGATCGGTCCCTAGGTTCGCATATATTGACTGGGTTCTATTTGAACCCAACCCTATATATATATATGTGTGTGTGTGTGTGTGTGTGTGTGTTTGTGTGCGTGTGTGTGTTTCGGTAAGAACCATCATTGGTTCTCACACCAAATATGGTTTTATCATAACCGCTCCCTATATATAAATTATCTAAATATTATTTAAACATTGAATAGTATTCAAAATGATATTACCTAATTTATAAAAAGATTGTTATTAGACGAAATGTACTTTACAAATTATGAAAAATTTCCTTATACACAACATTTGTATGTTACTATGTTGATTCTCATCATCGTCGATCAATATTTTCAAACCCTTATGATTGGTTACCCTTAATATAGCAACGTATAACTGACCATGACTGAAAACTGGCTTTTTCAGGAAAAGTCCAGCGTGAAAGAAAGATTGTCCTTGAATTTTGTTGATCGTCATAGCATATGACACAATCAAAGGAACTTGTCATCGTTGGAACTTGAAAGACAACCTCGAATTGGATGGTGTGACAGTCATTATAGGGACTAACAACAATTCATTTGCATTGCTTCCTTGAGAAAATTAACATATACAATATTATTGTCAAGTTAACAACCAACATTACACAACAAAAGGGAATGATTGATATTTTTCAACAATATGAGTGAATTCTAATTTTTAGTTTTAACTCATAGTTCGGCAATCCATAATATTTAATGGTATTTAGAAACTCTGATGAGTGGACGTCTTATAATATGTCAATGTTTGAATCAGATTTGCATGCATTGTTAGCTAAGATATACTTTACATTCTCCATCATTTTATGACATCATATATTTATTAATCAAATCGACGACATCAAGTGTTGGGGAAAAAATTGCACGACCCTCCAAATAAGTGAAGCATTCAATAGTTTTTCCAAATTGTGGATATGTGTTCGTCACAATTGATGGAACATGGTCACCACCATCTTTCAATAATAGATAACCTGGACTTCAACTTGAACGATACCATCATTTGGTCTTCCAACTATTACATCTCCTATAATATTTATCGAGTTGACAAATTTCTTTAACTTGACACAATTGGGATGTGAATTATGATTTTGCAGCACTATATTCTTGGTTACTTAAAAACTATGTAATGAGTCCATAAATGCGAAGATTGATCACTGTGTGAACTATGTCCGATTTAGTGCCTTTTGGAACAACCAGCAAGATTTGATGAAAATCTCCAACAAGAATTATTATTTTATTACCAAATGGAAGTGGAAGCTGCGTATTAGTATTGTTTTGAGATCTCAACACGTCTTTAAATGTTTTATCCAGAGTTTCATAATAATGGCTATGCATCATTGGAGTTTCGTCCCAAATAATAAGATGTGCATCCACCATTAATTTTGCAAGTGGAGTACCAGTAATGATCGAAATTTTGGTGGATATTAAAAGTAACCCTAAATCTAGAATGTCCAGTTCTTCATTTCGAAAGAAGAAGAGAAGTTATGTCATTAGATATTACATTAAGAACAATTTCACTATTAGATTTAACAGTTATAGAAAGTATCACCTGTATCTATAGATGAGAAATACACCACAATTGGTTAAATGTACTGCATCCATAACTTTATCAATTTTGGCGAAATATAGTAAATTCGTACTAATGAAAATATATCTAGTTTTCTAGGTTTACATTCTTTTATTTTTTAGTACTGAAAAAGTGTTTAGGAAACTCAACATAAGGTAAACTCCGTGCTTCCAGATTTTTCTTATTTTCCTCAAACCAACCTAAAATATGCTATGATGTTTTTGACTTGCATTTCATTGTGTTCAACTGATCATTATCATTATACAATACATTATGCTTTTCTGGAAGATGAAAACTCAAACACATGATAGGTAGAGTTTTATACTGAACTTCATAAACTAATATTCTTCACGACGCTTCGCATTGAGAAATGTAATAAAAATCATAATACATGTTGATCTCATCAATCTTTTTATCCTCTGCATCCCCACATTTATTCTGATAGAATGTTATAGTGAACCTATAGTTACATTCATTGACATGTTACTTGATAGGTCTAAATTTATTAGACTATTTAACATTTAAATGAGCTACACAATTCAGTAATAGATAAAAATCATGTGAAACAACCCTCTAGAGAACCGCTAGTGAATATCGCGGGCAAAACAACATGAGTACCAACACTTGAGCCATCTGTTTCACCTCATAACACTATATCAACAATCCCACTGTATATCTCACTTCATAATTTTTTGATGAGTTCTGACGTACCACAATTTTGAAGATTCAATAATCGTATATGTATCAATTATGAATTGTTGTGTGAGTCGTCGACTATGTAGAATAGTGAGTACCTCCGTGTCTCTTTCATGCAATTAGTGAGAAATGAACTTCATCTAACTCACATATTATTTACCCTTACCTTTAGATTCTTGAGGTTTAGAAAAAGATATGTCTTCGCTGTAGTTGTCTTCACAACATGGAAATAGTAATGGATATTGTAGAGCAACGTACGAAGGATGCAACTCGTTGATACGTTTCAAATTACCAGATCTCTTTTCTACTGTGATTCTCTTGCTACCACTTTGTGGATCAATATCACCAACAATTAATAGACAATTAGTTGATCTTTTTACGAATCTATTATAGTTTATACCACAATGTTCATTCCACTCGATGCTGGTTTCGCACTTGTATTGTTTGCATGATTATTGAGATATAACAAAATACATTATTTTAAGAAATRAATTCAAATCAAAAGTATTGAATCGTAATAATATTTGATAAATAACATATTGATAGACAATAAAACAAATACTACATTGTATTGCATTATGCAATTTTGCATTTTTTAATTAAAAAAAGTGGTAAATTTATTTTTGATAAAAAATGATAAATTTGATATTGTTGGACTCACAATAAAAAATAAAATAACATACACACACACACACACACACACACAAATTAGGGTATCTATCCTAATTATATTAAATAAATTCCTATATAATTAAAAAAATAAAAATAATCTTACATGACTTTTTTTTCTCTCTTACATGTTTTTTTTTATTGTTTTCATTGTCTAGCATGGATTGTAGGTCAGCTACAATTTCATGTGAAGATTATTTTTTTCCTCCGCACAATGAGCAAATGATAGTATAAGTATTAATAAAATATAAATATTACAATGATATTGAAGCGTTTAGTATGTAAAATATAAATGCATACCTAAAAGAATAAATTTGATTTTGAACTTCAATCGAAATTAAATATGACATGAATGCTTTCAAAATTACTGTGTTTAGCAACATTTGCTTTCAGAGGCGACCTTCTCCTTTTTTTTTGTTTTGAAATTAGTTGATCGTTTTTCCAAATCTATTGTAATTGATGTCATAGTATTCATTCCACTTAGTGTTGGATTTGCACTTGCATTGTTTACGCGCTTTCTGAGATAATAATAAAATACATTATTTTATGAGATCAATTTAAATAAAAAAAGTGTTAAATCGTAATAATAATTTATAAGAAAACATGTTGATAGCCAATAAAAATAATATCAAATTATATTTTATTGTCCATTTTTGAATAATTTAATTAAATAAAATGATCAAATTATTTCTGAGAAAAAGTGACAAATTTGATATTGTTGGACTCGAAATAAAAAAAATATAAAAAAACGTATAATTTAATTAAATAAAGTGATCAAATTACTTTTGAGAAAAGTGACAAATTTGATATTGTTGGACTCGAAATGAAAAAAATAACGAAAAAACGTAAAAAAAAACTCAAAATAAAAACCAAAATAACATATAAGTTATTTTATAGATAGATAGATAGATACATATATATATATATATATATATATATATATAAATATATGTATATATATATAATATTAATTCTTATTATTTTTAATGTTAATTAGAGTATCCATCCTAATTATGTTAAGCAGATTCCTACATAACTAAAAAAAAATAATCCTACATTGTATTTATGTGGCATTTTTTCTCTTTCCTACTCATCTTTTTTTCTCTCTTCAAACCTCTTATATATATATGTGTGTGTGTGTGTGTGTATGTATATATATGTATATATATGGGTGAGTTCAAATGGGAACAATGTCATTATATGCGAACCTGCGAACTAGTGCTTTTATTATATACCAACAGTGCTTTTATTATACAATCACAGTATTTTATTGATATTTTAGTTATATACACCAGCAGTGTTTTTACTATACAATTCTAATGCTTTTAATCAAATAATAAAATACACAAAAAATCTGATCCATCCATTTAATTAGATCTAAGGCCCATAATTGACCCTAGGTTCACATATAGGAACATGGTTCTCATTTAAATTATAGGAACCATTTCGAGGGGCGAGTTTTCGATCAAAAAGTGTAGCAGCAGGGGTACATTTGGCTTACTTTATCTAAGGATGCCATAGAGTTCGTAAAGAAATATGCAAAGTGTCAGCTCCATGCGAACCTAACACATTGACGCGAATTTATTTTTCCCATTCATAAATATAATTGGAACTGTAGATGGTCTTGTAATCCCTATAGAAAATGCTGAGTTTACTTCCTACTGTGAAACACCAAATAGTATCGCTGATGTTGGTTACTCATTCGATCCATGTAAAGAGATCATTATCATACATGTAGTAGTTTGTGAGTATCTACGATAAATGTTATGATCATTTATATATTTGATAATAGTGGCTTGAACTCTAGCACTGAAGAAAATGTGATAATACGAGTAATATCACCACAACTCTTCTAAAACTAACAACTATGCACTTTCTCAAGAATCAAGTAAATTGAGGAAGTGGAGACTTTCAAAGTTCTCTTGATAGATGTACATATCAGAGAGAGGTGTACACTTTAGGAGGAGTCTCAACATAGGTGTGTTGTACTCTTTTTCCTTAGACCAAGTTTTATTTTTCCCATTGAGTTTTATTACTTGGCAAGGTTTTAACGAGGCAACAATAAAACACCATTTCACCATTTGACTTGGTACAAGGGGGAGTGTTGAAGCAAAAACACAATTAGTGTGCCTTTGATAATTTGGGTATTTGTTATCTTTATGTATTATGGAAACATGTAATTAATACCCCTATATAAAGGGAGTTTTTGATGAATAAGAGAACCCTAATTCTACCGTCTTCTTTCGTCTCTCTTTTATGTCTTCTCCTTATACTTTTCCTTTTACAGTATTGACCATTCAAATGTATAAATCACTTTGAACAATGAATTATAGTTTTATTCCATGTAGTAGTTTATTATGAGATTTGCGCAAAAGTTTCAGTTATATTGTTACCAATATATATTGACCAAGCAAATGTCATTCAATTTGATTCGATTCCTAAATTAAATCATCTATAACAACGAATTTTTATTATGGAGCATCCAGTCAACACTTAATGGTTCAATTTCATTGACCAATAGAATTTAGTAATTATAGGCGCTATAAGTTAATTAAAATATTTGTTATTACAATAAATAAAGAAATATCTTAATGATCTTTGAAGCAGGAGAGGAAAACATGCCCTGAAAAGATCAAAAACTAACTTCTCATCAATGTCAATAATTTTTTAACTAAAACCCACAAATCAAAATCAACTTTCGTACATTTATTTCCATTCAACAACCAAAAATCAAAAACCAAATAATAAAAAATCAACAATCGCACTTCTTGGGTTTTCAATTCTTTGATTCCAAACGAATTAAAATCAGAATTAAATAAAGAGAGTATTAATAACCTACGAACGGTAGAGGGGGACATTGGTAGCGATACAGTGAGACTTCTTGAGCTTGTAGTGCTAATGGGCCGTGCACCATATAGTCCTTAAGGACCCATTTCTAGCCGAGAATGGATGTGAGTAAAACATCTTTTCCTACAAATGGTTTTAGGCATCCTTAAGTATAATGTCATTATTATTTGAAAATCTTATTGAATTAGGAATTGACAATTCAAATCGGGTTAAACAGTTCAACATCAAAAGACAACTATAAATCGAACGGTTCGACAACAAAAGACAACTATAAATCGAATAATTACAAAAGACAACTCAACAATAATTAAATTATGATAATCGTTTAGTAAAATTTCAAGTACACACCTGCATGACTAGGAGGAATGGTTTAACAAATCAAAGATACAATAAAATTAGGGCTAATTTTTTTTTGCCCCCCAAAGTATGCAGTTTTTTTCACTTTGCCCCCCGAAATATTTTTTGTTTCACTTTGCCCCCTGATGTACAATAATTTTCGACGTTGCCCCCCAAACTTTATTTCCGGCGGAATATTCCTTTTAGATTCCATCGGCGGGCAGCTGGGGGGCAAAGTGAAAGAATCTTATAGTTTGGGGGGTAAAGTGCAAAAAATCTTATAGCTTGGGGGGCAAATTAAAATAATACAAATATTAAATTTTTGTTTTAAAATTTTATATTTGAAAAACATATATAATTTTTATCTTATACTCACACACACACAAAGTTGTCAATACAATTCCAATTTTAAAAAAAAAAAACCATAAATTTTCAATTAATATTTATAATTTTCTAAATATAAATATTGTCAATACATCTTTTATATTATTAAATATGAAACACATGACTAAGTATTATGTAAATTATTAGGTTAAGTAATATAATAATATATTATTATGTATTATGATTGAACAAAATAAAATAAATGTGTATTTCGTATATGCATTATAATATTATGATACGAAAAATAAAATTATCATTCGATATTATTATTTGTATAAAAAGTGTGATTAAATACTATATTAATCATGAGTACATTATTATATAAGATTATAATTACCGAATGATTAATATAATTAAAACTTGATATTATAAGATTTTAATTATATTAATCATTCGATAATTATAATCTTATATAATAATTAATGTACTCACGATTAATATAGTATTTAATCACACTTTTTATAAAAATAAAAATATTGAATGATAATTTTATTTTTTGTATTATAATAATTTAAATAATACTTAGTCATGTGTTTAATAATTAATAATAATATTAAAGATGTATTGACAATATTTATATTTAGAAAATTATAAATATTAATTGAGAATTTATGGTTTTTTTTTTTTTAAATTTGGAATTGTATTGACAACTTTGTGTGTGTGTGAGTATAAGATAAAAATTATATATGTTTTTCAAATATAAAATTTTAAAACAAAAATTTAATATTTGTATTATTTTAATTTGCCCCCCAAACTATAAGATTTTTTGCACTTTACCCCCCAAACTATAAGATTCTTTCACTTTGCCCCCCAGCTGCCCGCCGATGGAATCTAAAAGGAATATTCCGCCGGAAATAAAGTTTGGGGGGCAACGTCGAAAATTATTGTACATCAGGGGGCAAAGTGAAACAAAAAATACTTCGGGGGGCAAAGTGAAAAAAACTGCATACTTTGGGGGCAAAAAAAAATTAGCCAAAGGCCTCCTTAATATCATAATTCTTGCCATGATTTTGTCACGCATCAATTTTATTGAATATAAAATCTGGCAAAAATAGAAAATATCATTGGTGGTAATCACCCACCAAGGGCACAATCGTAATTGTACATCCCGAAAAAGTGATGGCTCCAGGTCATCGCCACCACCGGAAAAATCCGGTTCAATAAATCTCAAAAGAAAAATTACTACGCACATAAATGAATAAACCAATAAATAAAAAGTGAAAAAACACATCAGCATGTCACAGATACCCCTACACACCCGCCTCTCTCTTTAATCTACTCTGCTGACTACGAGTACTATCTTTACCTTGGTTTTTTCTTCTTTCAAGACGCTCTCGTCGATCCAGCCTATTCAGGTTTATTTGTTTACTCGTCGCATCTAATTCTTTTGGATACATCTTCTTCTTTCCCGAGTTAATTCATTTTCATTTTTTTTTTTATATATGCGTTCTATTTTTTCAAGCGTGGATTTTTTTATTTTTATTTTTGGATTATTAAAGATCATTTCTTGCTTATCCTGTTTGAGCAGACCCAGAAATTGGGTTTTTCTCGTAAGGCTGGATTTTGAGATAGGGTTTGAATTTCAGTTTCAAGGGTTTTACTTTTGGCTTTTCGATTTTATTAATTAAAACCAGTATTCAACAATGGGTCCTTTTTTTGTGTTTCTTCTTTCTTCCACCCCCTTCAGATTCTCGGCGTGAGTCATAGCCTGTTCGAGTGTTTTTGATCGATGAAGCTAGGGTTTTGATTGCTATTCTTGATTCTTGCCTTTTATACTGCCTACACTTGAAGCTGTTCAAAGGTTCGTTGTGATCTTTTGATTGTATATTTATATTTGACTGTGATGCTGGCATTTTTGACAGCATTGTCATTGACAGGAAATATGGGTGCTTCAAATCTGTATCTTTTTGCCCTAAGGAAATGAAAACATATTTTTTTAAATAAAACTTGATTCGATAAATTCGTCTATTTTCACCTCCTTAAGTAAAAGAAGGTAAATCAATTATCCCGATCAGTTGAGTCTGGTAATGTATGTGTAGATTCTATTTTTTGTGACCTAGGGACAAATATACATTTTGTCAACCTCAATGATTTATGTCAAGTTCGCCTTTTGTCTTTATGTTTAATTTTTTACTGAATACCTTTGCCAATTGGTGAAAGGAAAGCTCTCTTTCTGTTCCCGACCCCACCCCCACCCCCAACCAATGAATCTAACCATCGTTAATTTCAGGCCTCAACAATCTTGATTAAGATGGGAAGTAATGGTGTTGATGCAGCTGGATGTTCTGAAACCACTGTCGAGATTAAGATCAAGATGTTGGATTCTCAAACTTTCACATTGCGAGTGGATAAATGCGTAATATATTTCTCTTCCTGACTTTATAATACTCAAAATGGTTACAGTGTATCTAATCTGAGCTCGTTTTAGTTTTCTATGTCCATTTTTTGAGTCGCTACCATTTAAAGGTTAGTTAGTGACACCTCTGAGAAGGAAAAAACGAGTTACTTGTCAACTTCACTCTCTTAAGTTGATGGATTATAGATATTCACAAGAACCATCTTTTAGGTCATGGGTCAGAAATTTTCACTTAATAAAAGACTTTCTATCTACTATAAACTTTATAATAGTTTTCCTTTTTTTGATTATATTGTTATCAGTGTAATGGTTATAAATGGCAGTGCATTTATATTATTACCATTTGATGGGAAGAGGTGTCTTTGAGGTCAGGGGTTGCCCCAAGTTCTTTTTTTTCCCCTTTCCTTTCTTGTTTATTTTTTATTCTGTCGATGATGGGATTTTGGTATTGCCAGGAAGATAGTCTGATGTTGGATATTGTGGACAGGCTCATCCATATACACGTCTTTGTAGCATACTGTAATAATGCTAAAGCATGTTGGTGCTGGCTGGAAATTTCATATTTGCCATTCTTCTTTTCCCTTTCTTTTTTTTTTTCCTCCAGAATGTTTCTGAATGTGTAGGTTACACTGCAGGTGCCTGTTCCTCAGCTGAAAGAACAGATTGCTTCTCTAACTGGTGTCGTGTCAGATCAACAGCGTCTTATTTGCCGTGGTAAAGTTTTGAAGGACGATCAACTTCTCTCAGCTTACCGTATCCGTTGGTTCTCGACTGTTTTTATTTTTTTTTAATTTTAATTATGTTATCAAGAATTCTAGAAAATTTTCATGATATACTTGATAAAGATCCTCATGCAAGGTGAATTTACTGCAATGGCAATGTATTAAGGTTGTCATGATGGTGATATAAATGTAGATATTGCTTTGCTTGAGTTCCTTAATATATATATTTGTAGATGTGGAAGATGGTCACACCCTACACCTGGTCGTGAGACAACCAGTTGCTCCATCTCCAGAGCTGTCTGATCATCCAGGTTTGGTTTGTTTTAAGTTAAACTTTGATCTGAAGAGGTTAAGTTTCGATGATTGTACCAAAAATCCATCTTGAGGGACAAGTTGCATTGATTAACTCAGTAACACAGAATCCTGAGATTTCTTGACATTTCTGGATCTTTGTATTTATTGTGAAATATTCAAAATATAAATGTCTGTCAATGTGATACTTGAATAGTATAAACATGCGTGGTTGGGATATCATCTTGTGAAATGTGTTTTTACTATGTAGAAATTATCGTTCTAGTAACATTACATATAAACACCCGTCACCCTGTTTGTCTTGATTTCTTGATTATGGTTATTCGAATTGGTTGTATTAAAATTGATGAGTATAGATAAGTAGTTTAGATGATAGCTATATTACTATAAATAAAACTTTTTCTTCATTGCATTAAAAAATACAGCATATTAGATTAAAATTAAGCTTATATGACACTAGTAAAAAATGTCTCGCTGAAACAAATCAGTTCAGTTTGAGTAGACAAAGAAAAGGACAAATACAATGTGTTTCGGCCATTTGGTCTACATTTGAATGCCGAAACGCTATAAATAACACTTTCATTTCTCCCGTGTATTCACTATTACGACGCCCCCCCCCCCCCCCCCCCCCCCCCACACACACACACACTGTGTGTATGTATGTGTGAAATACATAAATGGAAAGGAAGTCATCTTCAATACACAAATCCAATTCGACTGTTTTTTGGTTTTCAACACTTTCTTGGCACGCAAGTTGAACATGAGAATACAGTTGAAAGTGTTCAATTTGAAATAGAATGAATGACTTCTAGAGAATCTTGAATTGGATACGTCATAGTTATGTCCTTAAATGTCTGTGGGAGATGAAGAGCTCACAGAATGAAAACTTCGTGCAATCTAACATGGACAAAAAGTACAAAAACAAGACAATATAATATAATGTAAGTATAACAAAAGAAAACAAACTAACGAAAAGAACATCGCTCAATATAGAAGGAATATGCAGGATCAAAACCTTACATTTTATCCACTATTTAAATGTCCAAAAGGCTAAAAGGCCTTCATTTCTCTCTTGTATGCACCATTGTGTCACCTATATATAAATAAATAAATATAATCAGTAGAGCCAGGATTTAAATAATGAAAAGTGAGGTTAACCTTTTTCATAATCAATAAATATAGTATATGAAAAAGGAAAATAAAAATTTGGGGGCAATAGACACGTGTGTAAACATAAATGCATAAATGGAAAGGAATCGTTCATATCAATTTACAATTTACAGAAAATGGAATATTCTGCTATCTCAGCAAATCCACTTTGACTAATTTTGATTCTCAACAGAAACAACACATTACTTTCACTATTAAAATTAGATTTTTTTCCCTCCAACACTCCTTTCATAGAACACCAAAAACATATCGAAACATAACTAAAGA
>BMAC01000061.1:1681483-1710998 GCA_014905375.1 Phtheirospermum japonicum | reverse complement strand
AATCATCGAGTCCTCTGTTCTCTTTTGCAACTTTGCGCTTTTTTTGTTCAACCCCCTTATCTGCAAAATTTATCCAGTTATTTATTTTAAAAAAACAATTTTACGCAAATTAACAAACCTACTAAATATAAGATTCAAGTAATGGATTACATATACACAACTACAGCATTATACATATATTCTACGAGGTATATATACAAAGAATTAATACACATACACATCTGTCTCTTATACACATCTAGATGTGTATAAGAGACAGCACACACACTGTGTGTATGTATGTGTGAAATACATAAATGGAAAGGAAGTCATCTTCAATACACAAATCCAATTCGACTGTTTTTGGTTTTCAACACTTTCTTGCACGCAAGTTGAACATGAGAATACAGTTGAAGTGTTCAATTTGAAATAGAATGAATGACTTCTAGAGAATCTTGAATTGGATACGTCATAGTTATGTCCTTAAATGTCTGTGGGAGATGAAGAGCTCACAGAATGAAACTTCGTGCAATCTAACATGGACAAAAAGTACAAAAACAAGACAATATAATATAATGTAAGTATAACAAAAGAAAACAAACTAACGAAAAGAACATCGCTCAATATAGAAGGAATATGCAGGATCAAAACCTTACATTTATCCACTATTTAAATGTCCAAAAGGCTAAAAGGCCTTCATTTCTCTCTTGTATGCACCATTGTGTCACCTATATATAAATAAATAAATATAATCAGTAGAGCCAGGATTTAAATAATGAAAAGTGAGGTTAACCTTTTCATAATCAATAAATATAGTATATGAAAAAGGAAAATAAAAATTTGGGGGCAATAGACACGTGTGTAAACATAAATGCATAAATGGAAAGGAATCGTTCATATCAATTTACAATTTACAGAAAATGGAATATTCTGCTATCTCAGCAAATCCACTTTGACTAATTTTGATTCTCAACAGAAACAACACATTACTTTCACTATTAAAATTAGATTTTTTTCCCTCCAACACTCCTTTCATAGAACACCAAAAACATATCGAAACATAACTAAGAGTAGTCAGGCAGTGATTGTAGACTTCTGAACACTTGTGTATGTTATCACTTATTCCCTTTGTTCATGTGATAGTTTTAAGGTTAAGCAACTAGTTATTCTGAATACCAAGCTCCTTGTATCTGCAGCAACTGATCCAACATCAAGTATTGGGCACAATCCACATGTGATGGTTGGAACTTTCAATTTATCGGAGCAGGGCGATGGATCTTTTCCTGATCTAAACCGGGTAAAATATGAGTTTTTGGTTAGATTACATAAGCTTAAATAAGACGCATTTACGTAATTAATTATGTTTGTCGTTATTGGCCTTGTAGATTCTGTCTGCTGTACTTGGTTCTTTTGGAGTCGCAAGATCTGGAATTGGCGGTGAAGGGATTGATCTTAATGTAAGTTCATCAAGGTTTGACAAATGGTATCTTTATTTGAGCACACTTACTCATAGTGGATACTTAATTTTGTCCTTACGTTTTTGTTGGCCAGCAAACTCCATTGGAGCGGCTCTTTACTGCATCCGGCCTCAGTGGTGCCGGAAATTCTGTCAGACCACAGTCTGACCAAGTGGAATCTCTGCAGCCCCCGGTAGCCTTGAAGTTTATTGTTTTTATGCATTCAAAACTTAAAATTTTGTATTTTGATAAACTTAAGTTCTTGCCCTATACTCGTCTTTGTTAACAGAGGTGTTGTTTTCCATATTTTCATTACATTACTGCAGATTATACCCGATTCTTTGACTACTTTGTTGCAGTACGCGAGTCATTTGAGACAAGCGTTTATTGCCAACGGTGAGGAACTTTCCCTGTGTTTCATATTTTTTGGTATACCTCTATTTTATTTTTGTAATAGCTTTTCGATGTGTTTTGGAAAAACTTGGACTGGCAGCTGGAGGGCAAGAGGCGGAAGCTGCTGTGCATTCTAGTGAGCCACGAGGGATTCTGAGACCCGAGTCATTGGCAGAGGTGATGTCGTCTGCTAGACAACTGCTTGCTGAACAAGCTAGCGGGTGCTTATCGGTATGTGCTCGAACCCCATGTAACTGATATTATTTATTTGATTGGGCAAAATATGAGAGTTCTCTGATGAAGTAGCTGTTTATTTTTCTATAGTTCCAACCTATAGCTTTACATTGTAAAGCAATACAAAATAATGCTGGTACCGTAAACATTTTTTTTTTAATGCAGCAACTTGCGGGACAATTGGAATCTCATTCAAGTGTGATGGATCCATTGGAGCGCTCTAGAATTCAATCTAATGCCATAAGATCAGGAGCACTTTTCCAAAATTTAGGCGCTATGTTACTTGAGCTTGGTAGGGCAATAATGACTCTGAGAATGGGTCAAACACCGGTATGTCTTTTTTTTTTTTAAAAGACATACAGTGCTACGTATATGATGTTGCCTGGTTTCATTTAATGAAAGAAATTTCATCAAATAATCACTTGTTTTTCCTCAGGCTGATGCATTGGTGAATGCTGGACCCTCTGTCTTTGTATCCTCAACAGGGCCCAATCCCATCATGGTTCAGGTGGTATTTTGTTAAACGGGATTTTTTTCCTCCTAACTTTGGTTGTTGCATGCTTTCTTACTTTCTGCTTTTTATGATGGTACAGCCACTGCCCTTCCAACCAGGAGCAGGTCTTGGTTCAGTTCCTGTTGGCTCCGGGTTAGCTGGTGGTCCTGCTGCTACTACAGGTTTTGTCCCCAGAAATATTGACATCAGAATACGAACAGGTGCTGCTCTACCATATATATGCCTAATATTTCTTCTGACAAACTTGTAAAAACCATGCCTAATAAAAAAAAAAAAGATTTTTAACTTGATAATTTCTTCTTATTGAAGGATTTTTTTTTTTTTTTGGTGTGTAATCAGGATCATCATTAATTTCTCGAAGGAGCCAAGTAGCAGCACCACAGCCTGCAAATTCTGGTTCACAAGATGCTGCTGCTGCTGATCCAAATTCACGAGCAGCACCACAAGTGAGGGCAGTGCCTCTAAGAAGTGTAGTTGCTGGAGTTCCTGCTGCTGCTTCTAGACGTTCTACGGATACTTCTCGTGGTTCAATAGGATTCTTATATCCCGTTTTGGCAAGGGTTCAACAAGTTTCTTCAGTAACACCATCTAATGTTAACAGAGCCCCCTCAGGTCAACCTCAAGATTCTAATTCTAATAATGCTAACACCGCCCGCCGAACAACCACCACCACCCACAACATCAAAACTTTGCCTTCCCTGGAGGTAACTACTATTCCGAAATTTCTTATTTGTCAATGTATTTATTTATATATTTATTTTGTGGCTTTATATTGGCTAATGGATTTAATTCTATCAGGATCTGAAGCACTACTTAATGATCAAGGATTTGCTGCCCACGTCAGAGGTGGGCTTGAGCAGCTGTTTAGTACAATATTTCCAGGGGAGCATTTCTTCACTAGTAATCCTCCCGCTCCTGCTCCTCCCGCTCCTGCTCCTGCCCCACCCCCAGCTCCTACTCAGGAATCGGCTCCTGTGAGTGATGAAGGGATAATGTTGTCGAATATCCTACGTCAGATAATGCCCATGCTCCCTCAGAACAACAACAACACTGTTGGAGCTGATTCCAATGAGGGCGAAACACACGTAATCAATCAACAAGGCCTTTCTAACTCATAATTTGAGCTTGCTTTTTGTGAATTAATTAATTATCATAATATTAATGCTTCTTCTAATTGAGTATGTGTGGATGCACTATTATGTGCAGGCTGATGATGGCAACCCTGACCGTGCTTCGTCCTCCCGTCAACGACCAGGTCATCAGTCGCATCAACCAGATTCCAAGCGTCAAAAGGTACGTTACGTCGGCATGTTTTATAGAGGAGAGAACAATTTACCCTCTGAACTTTTTTTTTTTTTTTTTTTAATTTGCACTTTGCCTTACCTATCAATTAATAATTTTTTCACTTAAACTCCAGAATTGCGATTTTGTTTTACACTTAACATTAAACCGTCGGTTGGTTTTGTGATTGGATCTTGATCACGTGCACTGCATGTTGTATTCTCAAGAACTTTTTTTTATCAATTCAAAACACAGAGGTTGGGTAATCTGTTTCTTCCCATATTAAGATCGTTGAAATATGATTGTTTGTCTTTTTTAAAGCTAAAGAATTTCACAAAAGCTTCAAACTCTTGAAAATTAAAAAAAGGGTCTATAAGAATGCAACTTGCAGTGTGTGATCAAATTTGAAGCGAAAAATAAATCGACGGGTGGCTTATAGGGTAATGTGTAAAAAAGGCAGAGTTCAGAGGGTTAAGTATAAAAAATATTAGTTGATAGGTCAAAGTTCAAAAAAGTGCAAAGTTAAGGGAGTTTAATGTTTTTTTTTTATTACTCCTTTTTTTAAAAAAAAAATAAATTTGGATTCTTACTTCCTACTGTTTTTTTTATTTTTCTTTATCCTTGTGTTTCCCTAATTGTGCAGAGGGAGTAGAAGCATATATATATATATATACCCGGAGTTTTGGAGATATTCAATGTTTCGAGTCTGAGATGATGCATAGCCTTTCGGCGGAAGAAGAAGAAGAGATGTTTTGAGTCTGTGATGACTTGCCATGCCCCCCAGATACTATGGGATATTATATATGTGGATACAAAAGGAGTTGTTTCGCAGACGAGTTTACAATTTCCTTTTTTTCTGGATTCGACGTATTGTTCCTTGAGTTTGATATTCTTTATTCATTAGCTTAGCTTACTGGAATTGAACATCTTATTTTCAGCTGCCCGAGGTTTGCAAATAAATATGCAACAACTTTACAACCTTCTTCATGTCAGTTTATAGTGTTTACATTGAGAAAATTCACATTTCGCCAAGGTATTTGGAACACCTGAAAAAGGGAGAATTTTCTCTGTTGCTTTCGCACCAAGAGCTTTGATATACACACATGCTTATGGTTATTTACGATCTCGTTCCTGCAAAACATAATTTCAGGTTCTGAAAATTTGACATTCAAAGCAATTCATTTTATGTATTCTATTATTTTTCATAAAACCCAGCAGTAGCTGATAAAATAAACAAAGGGTTTGTGTGTGTATTTTAAATGCAAATTTCCCTGCTAGAATGAAAATTGGATCATGTTTGTTTGACAACATATTCATAAAAAAAATCACTTTTTTTTTTTTTTTCTTTCACCAAAAATCAAATTCCTGACTCTACACAACTAACATCACTTGTCGATGATTGCTCGTATCTTTTCATCCAAAATTATTTTTATATATCTTTTCATCCAAATTATTTTTGTGAGACCCAAACGAACGTACTACTAACAATTTCATAAATATAATATTTAAACAATTAAAAATAAAGCATTAAAAGATGATTTCGCTACTATCAACTATTCTTATTTTATATACTATCTTATTTTATATACTATTCTTAAAATTCAGTGTCATCAGCTTATGGTCCTTTAATATTCTGGTTTACTTTTTCGGATTTTTATATACATAATACATACATTGTCAACGGCTAATGGTCTACAGACCGGTCCAAACCAAACCGGTAAGTATACAGTCAAACCGGGTTGGTTGTTTGAGACTCGGATGCAAATACATTATAAATTACATACTTTTCCTTGATAACCCTTACTCTAAAGGCATATGCATTTACAACTTTATCAGTTGTTCATTACAGACAAGATAACCGAGAATAGTTTGCAGAATCTGTTGGAAATACTTATTGCAAACTGGTAAACTAACAGGAGAATGAAACACTGAATATTTAGTTAATTAATCATCCGAGGAGGCAACATCTTGTAAGCTTGTAGTTGTTTCATTGCACCACCACTATTATCACAGCCTTGGGCGTTGGTCCAGATGCTGATCTTGGGCTGCAGCCCGCGCACATTGATATTTCCAATCTCTTGGTACGTTCTCCCACTGATCATCAAGTAATCCCTCAACTCGCCATAATTCCCCCCAAACGCATCCAGAAGCGTGCGCGTGTGCGCCGATTGCGCTTCTGCCATGGCTATCACCCCTTCCGCTTCCTTTTACAAATCCCCATCCACCATTCGTTGCCGCTTGTACAACGCAGCATCTGCCGCTGCCCTCTCCGCCTCCGCCTCTCTCTCCTTTTGATATAGGTATGCTTCTGCGCCCTTTTGTTTCTTGTACAACTCCCAATTCGCTTCTTGCACCTACAATACAACAAAGTTTATGTTGGTTAATATAGTTGTTAAAGTACTGTTTTTTTCCATCTTTGACCGACCCTCTATACAAAAAACTTACCATTTACCGACATAAGTTGTTTTGTAATTAAATTTTACAATTACCAATAGAACACCGAAAAAATGAAAAAATATATATATTTTCTTCCCTCAAATTAAACTGACAAATCACCAAGGTTATCTATTTTCCTTGTAGTGCCTATAGTTAATTATTTGTTTATTCATTGGCTACTCGATTTACGTAAAACTTAATCCAGGTAAATGGAGTAGAGTGATTTTAACATAATTAAATAAGTAACTACATACTAAATGTAGCAACAGGCCAAACAACTGAAATAGTAACAACGACGTACCTTTGTTTCATACTCGACGGTGGCCTTGGTCAAAAACTCGGCCCTCAGCTTCTCCATCCGCGTCAGCGCATTCATCCGCTCGATGTCCCTCTGCAGCTCCGCATCCCGCATCGCCACAGCCTTGGCGGACTCCACCTCCGCCTCCTTGGCCCACCCGGCCTTCCTCTTCGCCAGCTCAGCGTCCGCCTCTGCCACCTCCGCATCCTTCCGGCTCTCGTACACTTTGACCTCGGCCGCCACCTTGGCCACCTCTTTCCTCCCTTCCCCCTGCCACCTCGTCAACACGATCCCCGTCTCCGCGTCGATTTTAGCCGCATTCTGTAAAGTCAAGCCTTGCCTCAGCTTGGAGCCGACGGCCCCCTTCATGGTGGCCTCGGCCACGTCGACCTTGGCCTGGTTGGCCGCCACCATCTGGGTCTTCTGGCCCAGATAGGAGAAATACTGGTGGCCCACGTCGACGAGCTGCTTGACGTTGGCGTTGTAGATGAAGAGGCCGAATTGGGTGAGCTCGAGCTGGACCTTGTCGAACACCTGGTGCTTGAAGTGCTTGGTGCCTTTGAAGATGTCCTCCATGGTCATGGAGGCGGCCAGGAGACGAGGACGAGTTCCTTGACGTGGGTGGACATGAGGTTGGCGTACTTGAGGAGGCTAGGCTCGTCGTCAGCGCGGGGGCCGATGGTGAAGACGGCGGGGAGGAGGAAGGGGAGCTTCTCGGCGCTCATGGCCTCGACTTGGAAGGTGTAGTTGACGGGGCTAACGTCGATGACCGTGTAGGATTGGCCGGGGAGGATCCATGCTTTCTTCGTCAGCTTCATGTTGGGGATCCCTGCGCCGGTCATCACCAGGTACTCGGAGGCCTTTGCCACTTTATACATCTTCACGATTGCTTGCTTGCCAGAAATTGATTGATTGGTGAGCTTCAATTTCAATTTCAATTTATTAGAAAGCCAGAGATTCTCGTGATTTATTTACTTGATTATGAGATATTGGAGGAGAGGATGAATCGTTATCAAGTTGCAATTGGACACATGTACGGATCCCATGTAAAGAAACGACGGCGTTTTAAGTTTTGTTGTTTTGTTCTTTTTGTAGGTTTTTTTTTGTTAATTAACTGATAATTAGATTGTAAAACCATTTTAGGTTATTCTCATGTTTAAGTTTCAACCATTAAGGGATAATTAATTTTATAAGGGGAAACAAAATACAGATAGCAAGACGTATGTGAATTCATAATCACATATTACCACGAGTAATTACGTAATTGAGAATGAGATGGGTATTTTGGAATTGATCAAGCATACAATCGTAGCTTTTACTTGGCAGATTAGTACATGTTCACATTTATCCATATGCATACACATGTGTGAATAATAATAAATAAAATTATTATTATTATTATTATTAACTATGATTTAGTGATAAACATCCTAATATATATGAACTGGTTAAATGCTACACTCAGAGAAATACGCTGACTGTATTATTCGTTGTAATTTGCATACTGTATACGTTATGTGCCGGAATGGTGCCGGAAAAATTGAACACGAGATGATATATATATATATATATAATCCTAATATATATGAACTGGTTAAATGCTACACTCAGAGAAATACGCTGACTGTATTATTCGTTGTAATTTGCATACTGTATACGTTATGTGCCGGAATGGTGCCGGAAAAATTGAACACGAGATGATATATATATATATATATATATATGTTTTAAATGAGGTTTGGAGTGCAAATTATATTATGCACTCGTATTTCATATTTTATTTAATAAATATATATATATTTTAAATGAGGTTTGGAGTGCAAATTATATTATGCACTCGTTTTTCATATTTTATTTAATAAATATAAATATATATATATATATATATATATATATATTATGCACTCGTTTTTCATATTTTATTTAATATATATATTATATATATATATTGTGTGTGTATTACAAACGAATATTATATGTGATAAATAATTCTGTTATATTGATTTGATATGGGGAGAATTGAAAATTGTTTATGTATGATAAATGTGGATATTCTATGTCATGAATATATGTGTTTTGAGTGAGAAATATAAATGTTATGTGTGGTTATATATATATATTTTGTATCGATTATATATGTGATTTGAATATTTATCACACCTCACACAAAATATATACTTTATCTGTTTCAATATGATAATCTTGCGGTTAATTTCACACAAATTATGAAATGTGTAATTTATGTAATTAAATCATTACTTTAGTTAGTGTTTCCCAATTATAATTTTCTTGAATTTATTATGTCAATTAATATTTCTATAAATTAGTATTGGAATTAGTATATTTGTCATTTGAATTGTGAGAATTTACATTGTAATCATCAATCTTCCATTTAACATGAAAAAAACTAGTATTTCAACAATATTAATTAATTTTTTTTAACGATATGTTACATATGGTAACTGGACTATTTTTGTGGGACGAACAAAAATGAAATACTGGACTATCTTTGTGGGAGGGTGGGAGTATATTTATTTTCGACGGAATGCGTTAAGAATCTCGTCGACCGAATTTCGACGACGCACGCTTCTAATTTTCTTCCGTCGATCGGATATTGACGTTCATTTCAACGGGAAGATCCGTATTGACAACATCATATTCATTAAGTATAACACTCGTACACATAACATACATATACAATCGCACAAATATACATATACCATAGAAGGGACAGAGTGCACAACACATGGTGCATTTGGACGCACCATATACCATCTCGGGGACTCGCCTCTGGTTATGTGTATGCAGTTGCTTATGTTTACACTAACTCTATATTTAATGGTGCGACCTGATCTGGTGACAGGTTGCTAAACAGCTTGGACAAGTTTGGACAGACCTGGTTGGGACGAGTTGAGCTGGTGACCTTAAGAAAAGGAAAGATGAGGTAGAGCACGAGCCTATAACTTGATAAAAACTGTCCTGACCCCATTCAGAGCCATGGATAAGGTTTCAAGAAATCAGGTCAGGAATTGGAGAACTTAACGACGGAACTGATCTGTTCTCTGAAAGGAAGCATCCAGGTCAGGTCGTCTTGAGTAATGGACCGAGATTCGTGGGTTTTCTATTTTCGAGATCCTGGAAAGGCCCCACTTGGCAAAAACTATAAATATCTCAGTCCCTAGGCTGAGATAGGTATGACATTCTAAGCATTCTTCTCCTAATTTTGCTTATTCCGATCTAAAACGCTTAACTGACTTAAGCATCAGAGAGGTTTCCACCGAAAAACCCCCAGGGGTCCTTACTAACGTGTCTTTGTTGAAGCAGGTCGGGATCTTCTCAGGGAAAGGAGCAGGTACTATTGGCGTAATTTTCAGGGCGAAATAATTGGCGTCGTCTGTGGGAAAGGTGAACAAAGCTAAGACGTGAGAAAGAAGCATGGCGTCAGACGGGCTCAAACGAGGTGGCGAAGCTAGGCGGAACGCCAAGCTCTGCAACGCCAACAGGCATGTCGGAGATAGCAGGACCATCGACAACAGTTAGGCCGAGCACAATGCAACCCCCTCTGGGAGAAGCGCCCCAAGCCGGAGGAGGATCGCTGAATGATTCCTTTCTGAGACAACTATCTGACCTCATCGGCAGGGCAGCGGAGGTGGTTGTGGAGAAGAAATTTGCCGAACTTTCATCAACACCCCCCAAAGTAACCTAACCGCCGGAAACGAAACCACCCCAAAATACTTAGCGCATGGCCAGAGCTCCCACCCAAGAAGAGGAAGAGAGATTTTCTGCCTCAGATAGCGATACTTCAAGTAAAACCAACCCAGGTCTCACTGAGCAGATGTAAAATCTGCAGAGAGTGGTCAGGGAAGTTAAGCAAAAGATGGCGGGAACAGGTGCAGGACAGGCACAGAGAAGCACCCCTTTCCCAGAGGCTGTCATGCGCAATGATCTACCGGCCTCTTATTGGTCCATGGGTTTTGAGTATAATGGAACAACATATCCGTGGGATCACTTGAGCCGATTCGAGATCGCTGCTACCTTATAAAAGTTTTCGAATGCTGTCATGTGTTGGGTCTTCCCCACAACCTTCAAGAAATCATCTCAACTCTGGTTCAGCTAACTGCCCCCCGTTCCATAAGTAACTTTGACGAGTTCAGTTCTGCATTCTTGCACCAATTCACCAGCTGCAGGAAATATCAAAAAATGCCGCTAGAACTATTCAGTTTGAAGCAGAAAGAGGGGGAAAGTTTGCGTGGATATATCAAGCGATTTACAGATGCCAGGCTGTAAGTGCCTTCAGCATCTGAAGAGCTTTTGGTCAATGCTTTGGCTCATGGTCTTAGGAAGAGGGAGTTCTTCCAATCGTTGGTGGTAAAGCCAGCGCTGAAATTTGGAGAGCTCTTGGAAAGAGCAAAAAAGTATATCCACCTGGAGGAGGCCTTGAGGATAAAAGACGATGGAGAGAAGCGAAGGGAACGACCTGACAAAGAAGATAGGACCCTGATGAAGAAACCTAGGACGGGCCTGGCAGGGGGTCGTCCGCGGTTTGACAGATACACACCGTTGACCTCGCCCCAAGGAGAAGTTCTACAAGCAATTGAGCGACATCCTGACCTCAAATGACCTAGATCATATTCCCAGAAGCCTCCTGGTCACCCTAGGGGATGACCCGTTTAGGCAGACCTGGTCGGTGTATTTTCTGATAGTGGACGCACCCTCCTCGTATCATGCCATGCTGGGTCGGCCATCTCTAAGTTGATTTCAGGTAGTAATATATGTCTATCACATGAAGCTGAAGTTCCCTGTTCAGGATGGAATGGGTGAAGTCCGTGGTGACCAATATACGTCACGACAGACGTATGTGGAGAGTGTTCGGCGCAAAGAAGAGGAAAGGCGATGCAAAAGGGCAATGACAGAGGAAGCCAGACCTGATGTAACTCAGCGGGAGGAAAACCTGATGTCAATAGAGGTAATCCCAGGAGATGACAGTCGAGTCCTGCGTGTAGGAATGACCCTGAGTCCGGAGGTGTTGGTAGAGCTGGTGGAGTTTTTGAGGAACAATGCAGACGTCTTTGCATGGTCTCCCCAAGATTTAGTAGGGATAGACCCGGCCATAGCCGAGCATCACCTCAACATCAGCCCCACGATGAATCCGGTGAAACAGAGGGAACCCAATTTCGGTCCTGAGAAGGAAGTAATTATTGAGCCAAGCATATTCAGGAAATACAATTCCCAAAATGGCTCTCTAACGCGGTATTGGTACCGAAGACTCAGGACGATTGGCGAATGTGTATAGATTTCAGAGACCTCAATCGCGCTTGTCCCAAGGACCACTACCCCCTGCCCAGGATAGACCAGCTGGTGGATTCCACATCAGGATGTGGAAATTGTTTATGTATGATAAATGTGGATATTCTATGTCATGAATACATGTGTTTTGAGTGATAAATATAAATGTTATGTGTGGTTATATATATGTTTTGAATATTCATCACACATAAAACATATACTTTCTCCGTTCCAATATGATAATCTTGAGGCTAATTTCACACAAATTAAGAAATGTGTAGTTTATGTAATTAAATCATTACTTTAGTTAGTATTTTCCAATTATAACTTTCTTGAATTTATTATATCAATTAATACTCCTATAAATTAGTATTGAAATTAGTATATTTTTTATTAGAATTGTAATAATTTACATTGTAACCATCAATCTTCCATTTACCATAAAAAACTAGTATTTCAAAAATATTAATTAAGAAATAAAAAATTAATGATATGTTAAATATGGTAATTGGACTATCTTTGTGGGACGGACGAAAATAAAATACTGGAATATCTTTGTGGGAGAGAGGGAGTATGTTCATTTTCCACGGAACGTGTTAAGAATCTCGTCGACCGAACTTCGACGACGTCCGCTTCTAAATTTTCGTCGATCGGATATTGACGTTCATCTCAACGGGAAGATCCATGTTGAAAACATCATATTCATCATGTATAACACTCATATTCATAACACATAACATACATACAGAAGGGACAGAGTGTACAACACATGGTGCACTCGGACGCACCATATACCATCTTGAGGGTTCGCCTCCCATGTCTCGTCTCTGGTTATGTGTATCCAATTTTTTATGTGTACATCAACTCTATATTTAACTATTGACTTTGTATTTCTCGCTCAGGTATAATAAAAATAAAACTTCCAATCCTAACTATGAGATTGATCAATCTCGAAAGTTGAAAATAGTGATGTTGAGTAACAAACACTAATAATGCTGCAAAAAGTATGTGTGTCATGTGATTTTTCTTTAAAAAAAATAAAAGAAAATTATCATATAGTCACACATGAACACTATATTTGCTATTTACTCATCAAAATTAGTTGTGTTATAGACTCATAATCCAAATAAATATCATTAAATCCCAAATCTAAAGTTAAATTATGTATAATATCCTTAAATCATGACCAAAAGAAGCCACCAATTTGCATGATCTTGGGCATGAATCTCGTGCTTAGTTCATACAACTTTTACTTCCATATTTGATTTGTCTTTTATTTATTCTCCTATTACGCATTGCCTGTCTATTATCCGTAGTCAAATTTGAATATCCTCTCCCTTTTTGTGTACTACTGTCATGGTTCTGCAGAATTGATGTCCATCGTTATGTGACGTTGATTTTATAAACCTTGAAATAGAGATTGCCAAAGTTGTCGGTTTATGTTTTGTTTGCTATTTTTTGTTTGCGTATTGTTTGTAGTCAACTATCAAATTTCTGTTTTTTTTATCAACCGGTCATACTTTCTTCATTTCTATTTTTTATTTTTGTTCATTTTTCTATAAATGCGTTGTGATGAAATCTGGTTGGTCCACGTCAAATTGCACCCTCAAAAAACATTTCCAATATTGAGGGAAGTTGGATAGGGGAAGAAGGTTCTGATGTGCACTTCCTTGCTTTGTCATATCAACCGTCTCTGATGTTGTGAGGAAGTTGCAAAGAAAGGGTTGTGAAAATTATTAGTTTATTCAATTTATCTTGTTTTTAATTGAAATGATAACTAAAATAATAGAAATACTTAAATAATTACACACTACAAATAATTAAGCTTAAACACTCACAACATAATTAAAATTTAAAATAATAATAATTTCAAACTTAAGAATCGTCGTGGATAATCAAAATATGTTCAATCAAATCCTTTTGAAACTTCTAATGTAATTTTCTATTCGGAATACCAACTCTTCGCTCGAAAAATGCATTAAACTCTTGATTTTGCACTCCGGAAAGAGTAACATTTGAGGGTACAAACTCATCATCTCGAGGTGGGAAATCTTAATTATCGGTCATATTCTCTTGCTCATATATCCACAATCATGTTATGAAGGATGATACGAGCATTTATGATGTAATCCAAGCTGATTGGATCTCACATGCAAGTTGGACCTTTTACAACATTGTCAACGTGTTTGCAGCACACCAAGTGCCCTCTTGACATCCTTTCTGATAGAATCTTGATAACGTGCAAAATTCTATGTTTTGATGAGAGTAAGTGCTGGATGACTTTTACAAAAAAGCCAATAAATACCATTGGTAAGATAATATCTCATGTTATATTCATTATTGTTAACTTTAAAGTGCATCGGGGGCACTTCACCTTTTGCAGGTTTGTGAATACATTTAACCTCTCTAACACATTGATGTTGCTATTGAATACTGGTACGCCAAAGTAGACATGTCAAATACATAAATATATAGCAGCAACTGTCTACAAAATGACTAAAGGCAGTGGCTGCTTTGGTATTGTCTGCCCAAAGTAGCGGGACTGTTCTTACATGCTTAACGCATATAATCGAAGCTTTCAAATATTTTGAAAAGTCTTCTTTGAGCATTCTGGGTGGTGAGACGAGCAATGTCTGTCGGAGTTAATTGCTTCAAGTATTCTTCAAATAATAGCTCATAAACAACTTGACAAAACATCTTCAAGCATTCTATTCAAACATCAGTTGAGAAATTTTGAAGTGTTGACCAAGTCAAGACGACCAACTGCATCTCTGCTTTTTTTGAAGTAGGGAACATTATTATTATTTTTTTTTTATCTTTTTCACGATCCTAAAAAATAAAGAACTGCTCATTAGAAATCACCTTCACAAATTTCGATTGCTATAAACCAGATTTAAAAAAAACAATCTTGGCGCCCCTACAACACGTTTTCGGTCCTTTTATTTTCTTGAATTGCTATATCGAGAACTTGAAAATTACTCATTGGTACCTTTTGAAGTTAAACGTATGCGAAAGACTTCTGCATGCATCTTCCTCACATGTTGGAGTGCTCCACGATAGAAATATTCTATGTTAAGCTCATTAATTGAAAACTGTGTATGACCCCAAACTCTTTAAATAGATGCAACAATTTCACTAATGAAACAAGATGAATTATCGATAATTATTTTTCTAGAACGATAAACATTTCATTCAATAACTAAGAATTAGTGTTTATAACATCCTAAAATCCTACTGTCCACACATGGTCCTTAACTATCCAATGAAAACTAAGGGGGTACATTAACGTGTCAAATTAACAGAAACTTAGGACTTTTCACATTTTTTGATTTTGCACAGAATCTGGCAAAAACATCAAGTGAGATTCAATATGGTGGTGACAAACGTGGTATAATTCATTGGCGGTGATTAATATCCTTTCATTCTGTTACATTTTGCTTGACTAGAGAATAGTGGGAAGAAAATAGGGAGATGAAACTTTATTGGTGAGATGGTGATTGAATATTATTTGTGTGTTTTATTAGGTAAGTGATCAGATATAAATTATTTGTTAAGAAATTTTAAATAGGCCCACACTGGAGGTGTTTGTGTGTATGAGAAGTTAATAAAAGAGAGAGAAATGAAGGATTTCTTTAGGGAAAAAAAGAGTGTTGTAATTTCTATCAGTGAAAAAAAATTATGGGTCATAACCAATCACTTGTTTGTCATTCTTTTTCACTAGTTGAGGGTTTTTTTTAATAGGCAATCACCGCCTTAATATGTGAACACTTTCATTTCGTCTCGTTTGCAAGTGAATAGTGGAAAAGAAAACTAGGGAAGTGGAAAAATATTTTGGAGATAGTGATTGGTTTTGAAATAAAAATATGTTGATGTGATGTTTTTTTTTTTTTATGAAAATGAGATTGAATATGATTATTTTTCTTAAATATTTTCTGCCACCTTTTTCTTTAATTTATATTTAATTCATATGTGTGTCGACATTAACTGTTTTTAGGAGTTAAACAATATAATATTAACTCAAGTGGACTCCGCATCTCTGCACCATCATCTTTGTGTAAGTTAAGAGGGCTCACCACCATGAAAGTTGTTGTGAAGTGGGTGGTCTCTACTTAGCGATCAGTTTAGTAACAACAAGAATGTGCTAAACTATTAGCAGGAGTAGAAATTGCGCCAGTTAAGAAATTATAGCCTTCCAAACAGGAACTGGTCAATCCATGAGTATACCATGAAGTTACAAAGTTGTACCTATGAACCAACCCCTAATAAAAAATAGGCACAAGGAAAGATCAATAGGCCAGACCAGCCTACAAAAATGAAACAACATAATAGCTTTGATATAGCTAGCCCTTTTAGGAACTTGAATACTGCCTAGCCATTCGAGTCCATTTACGGTTATTTCTTTTGTAAACATAGTAGCTAAGTAATTCCAATGCGTTACATAAGGCAAATATTGTATAATTGTTCAAATTTCCCCAACTTTCTCCATCCCTTTATGTAAATAACCCAATATTGGTTAACAACCAATAACATCTTCACCATCAAGAGTATCAATCAGCCGAAGAACACCATGAGTTGATGGGTGGTGAGGACCCATATTTACTATCATGAGGTCTTCAATAATACCATTGTCATGATTATAGATGTACGGGGTCGACTAGTTTCCTGGTCCTCAGCTAGTACTTGTGGATTCAATGGTACGAGAAGAGGGGCAACCTTTGTTGCTCAAATTGTAGCAACAAATGTTATTCGTACAATCATCGATAAAGTATGTAACGAGCAGAAGTCATGATAAAGGGTTACAGTTTAGGAATAGACGTTTACATTTGTAAAAGTTTTGACATTTCGTTGCAAGATAATGAAAAACCTAAGAGCATCTCGTAGAATTTTTGAGGCATTGAATAATACTGGAATGACTGGGCAATTAATAGAATACCATATACCTTTGAGGTTGGCCTTTTATTTATTTTAATTACTTTACTAAAACTATTTAAGTGTCCTATAATTAATATTACACTGGATTATATTAATATTTAATTTATTTATGCAGATTAGTATTAAGTAAAATTTATATAAATAAAATAATAGCCCGTAGGGTCGAGAGTGTCACTCCATACTTTCCACTTATTGTATAAGTACTGACCCAGGCATACCACACTCAGTTGGCCCTCGACTATGATGAATTCTTCAACGACTTTGTTGGGTGCATCGTAGGGTTGGTGTGCATTCTTGCATACGTTGTCTATTCATCTTATGTGATTTGAGTAACTATAAAATATTGTAATATTATATGGTTAAATACAAAATATACATTTTAGGTTTGAACTAATTAAAAAAAAGATGTTGTGATCTTACTATTTTGTATTTTTATTGATCTAGTAATGTGCACATGTGATACACGTGAACTATACAATTAATTGCATTAAATAAGTATATTAGTCAGTGATTGTTCATGAAATGATATAACTTCATATAAAACACGTTAATTACATGTTAATGATATAACAATAAAGTAAAACTACATGTGTCATACATGATTCATAATTTTTTTAAATGCACATTTTCTGCATGTAATTTAAAACGCACATTTTCTTCCACTCTTGTCTTTTGCCAAACCTTCATCTTTAGTTTTCAATTATGGTACCAAATACCTTTGATTTGCTTGAATTAGTCCACTTTAGTTTCTATAACCTACACACACACACACACACACACACACACACACACCAAATTAACAACGAAAATAAACTTTTTTATGTAAAGATCGAAGTTGAGTTTCCTTAAGCAAATGGATATGATGAATGCCATAGCTGAAGTGAGATTTGACATGGAGGTGACAAAAGTGGCATAAGTCACTAACTTTTGAATTTTATCAGCTTAAAACACTAAAACATAAAATTTAGTTTTTCTTACGGTGACAAATGTGGCATAAGTCACTAAATTTTTAATCTTTATTAACCTAAAACCCTAAAACATTGAAACATAAACTTAGTTTTTGTCAAGAAGCGCTAATAGTTATTTGCTACTATCGATAAACAAAACGAAGACCTTCGAGCACATATACATAATCGACTAGGAAATGAAATTTGTATCATGTGACGCATTTAAGATAATAATTTATAAGATATTAATATTATGCAATCATAATTTTTCTCTCAAATCTTGTGTAGTTTATATTAGAATACTTTATAAGACTATATGACACAATTATATTATTGCCAATAATCATATGCATCATAATACTTTAAATTTTTTACTAATAAGGTAAATAAAGTTGAGGCAATTCAATTTAAATCTTTGACATAAAATATTTATTTGGTGTGTGTGTGTGTATGTGTGTATTCAGGTTAAAGAAACTAAAGTGTGAAAAGAAAATCTAAAATATGCATTAAAGGCAAAGTTAAAGCTCGAAAAGTAAAGCTTGATCTTAAACCAAAAAGCCATTAATATTATCTGGTTTTGAGCATACAGTGTTTTAATGAATGAAAGCAACACACAACATCATCCTTATATAAACCTACAGCTAGGGTTTGCTGCTTCATGGCAGCTGTCATGTGATCATCCAGCCGTTCATCCAGGGACAAGTGTCATCACAGTCGCCACTACCTTCATTTTGCCCATTGTCTTCCTTTTGTCTTGATGCACAGCTCTTGTTTTCCACATCAACATGCAGGTTAAGGTTGTTTGCCTTGTAGTGATCATCATCCACGCGCTCCAGGTTGCCTGCATCTTTCACACGCCCCCTCAATTCGAACTTGCTCTTGCTAATTATGTTGAGCTTATTTATGAGCTTAGAGAAGAATTGTAAAGACAATGGCTTGGTTAAAGCATCTGCAATTTGTTCAAAGGCTGGAATGTGTTGGACCATTAGCTTTCTTGCTGTGATTTTCTCTCTTACAAAGTGATAATCAAGAGCCACATGTTTTGTTCTAGCATGCAGAATGGGATTAGTGGCTAGAGCTATAGCACTTAGGTTATCAACCCAAATCAGAGGCACTCTGGAAGGAGATAACCCTATCTCTCCAAGCAAGGAGCTGATCCATGTCACTTCACATGCAGCATTGGCCAAACTTTTGTACTCTGCTTCAGAGAGGGTTGTTTCTTTGAGCACCATGATATCTAGCTATCTCCAAAATAGACACAGTATCCACTGGTTGATCTTCTATCATCTACATCAGCCCCCCAGTCTGAATCAGAGAAAGCACTTAGATTGAGATGTGCTGATTTCCTGATGTGAAGCCCATAGTTCCTTGTTCCTGCCAAATACCTCAAAATTCTTTTAACAGCCTTCCAATGTGTGTTCAAAGGTGCTGACATGTATTGAAAAACTTTGTTCACACAGTAACTTATTTCAGGTCTTGTTAAGGTCACATACTGCAAGGCTCTAACAACACTTCTATATTTAGTTCCATCCACTGTGGGCATTCCTTGATGTTTGGACAGCTGTAGGGATGATACCATTGGTGTAGGAGTAGGTTTAGCTAACTCCATCTTGCATCTCTCAAGCAGTTCCTTGATGTACTTTTCTTGACATAAGTGCATTCCATTACTTGTTCCGGTGATTTCAATCTTAAGGAAATGACTAATCTCTCCAAGATCCTTAATGGAGAAATTCTGGCCAAACATTTTGACAAACTGATTAATCAATAAGGTATTAGATCCTGTAACAAGAATATCATCCACATAGATCAACACAAAAAGGCAATCTTGATTTTTAATCCTCCAGAACAGAGAACAATCAACCTTGGAGTCTCTGAATCCCATTCTGATCAAAACTGACTTAACCTTGCTGAACCATGCTCTTGAGGCTTGTTTCAGACCATACAAGGCCTTTGTTAACTTGCAGACCATCTGATTATTTCCCTTCTTAAAACCTGGTGGCTGCTTCATGTATATTTCCTCACTTAATTCCCCATTCAGAAAAGCATTGCTCACATCTAATTGTCTGACTTTCCAAGAGTAACTCACAGCCAAGGTAAGCATGATTCTTATAGTGCTATGCTTCGCCACAGGACTAAAGGTCTCAGAAAAATCAGATCCAGGCATTTGTGAATATCCCTGAGCCACTAGTCTTGCCTTATACTTGGAGATCCTTCCATCTGCATGCCTTTTTATTTTGAAAATCCATTTGCTTCCAACAATGTTCCTTCCCTTTGGCAATTCAATTAGCTGCCAGGTATTGTTTTTAATCAGTGCATCTATTTCCTCCTGTATGGCTTGCTTCCATTTTCTTGAGTTAAGAGCCTCAGTGAGGGAATAAGGTTCAGTCACCTTAGTCACAGTGGTGTTATATGCCTTAGGCTTGTAGATTTCCATCTTTGATCTTGTGATCATGGGGTGTCTTGAAGGAACCTCCTGTGCAGCTGAGCTTTCTGAATCATTGTTAATTGGAGGCATCTGGACAAACAATGGTATGGCTGGAATACTACTCCCTGAGCTAGTTGAACTTCTGGCAGAAAGTGAGCTCTCTCTTGAAGCTGGGGATTGATGATTGATAGGGCTATGTGCAGGACAGCTTTCACTTGCAATATTCTTGTTTACTGCAACATTTACACCTGATCCATCTAAGTTGTGTGTTATGGGGATGATAGGAACCACAGGTGGATCATTGTGGTTCAGAACTTTCTCCACACTCAGCTTCTCTTTATAAGGAAAAACCCCTTCATCAAATATCACATTCCTAGTGATTATGATCCTCTTATCTGGCAGTAAAACCTTGTATCCCTTATAATGATTTCTATAACCAATGAACACTCCTGCACATGACCTGTATTCCATTTTGTGCTTATTGTATGGTCTTAAATGAGGGTAGCACAGACAGCTAAAGACTCTCAATCTCTTGTAATCAGGTTTGTGCCCATAAAGGATCTCAAGTGGTGTTTTGAATTGCAGTGGCTTGCTGGGAACTCTGTTTAAAAGATAGGTAGCTGTCACAAAAGCATCTGCCCTAAAATTCAGAGGTAAACCTGATTGAGCTAGCAAAGATAATCCCATATTCACAATATCCTTATGTCTTCTCTCTGCCAAACTATCTTGCTGAGATGTATAGGCACAAGACATCCTATGTCCTATACCATTATCCTGAAAATACCTTTTGAGTGTAATGTACTCTCCTCCACCATCACTCTGCACCATTTTGATCCTTTTACTAAATTGGTTTTCAACTAATGCCTTAAAACTGACAAACGCCTCATACACATCAGACTTGGCTTTGAGAAAATATATCCAAGTGAATCTGAAATAGTGATCAATAAAAATCACATAGTAGCTACAACCATTAGCAGACTTAACATGAAAAGGACCCCATAAATCAGTATGAACAAGTTCAAAAGGACTACTATAGACATAATCAGAACTAGAAAAGGGAAGCCGATGACTTTTAGCAAGAGCACAAGACTGACACAAACTGGAATTTTTATTAACTTGGAAGGGTATATTACAATCCTTGAGGGCTTTTTCAACATTAACTAAATTGATGTGTCCAAGCCTTTGATGCCAAAGATCAAGGTTGGAACACTCATTTATTTTAATAGAAAAACATAAAGGTTGAGGAGATGGTTCAGCAAAAACTTTATTAGCAATCTTGTGGCTTTGGAGATTGAACTGGTACAGCCCTTCTCTAAGTGTGCCCTTGAGTAGGATTTCTTGAGTTGCTAGGTCCTTGACAAGACAAAAGGTAGGATGGAATTCAAAAAACACTCTATTATCCTTAGCAAATTGAGAAACAGATAACAGGTTTCTAGTAATATTAGGAACATGGAGGAGATTTTTAAGAATGAAAATTTTAGGGCTAATGAACTCATCAGAGTTTTTGAGAAAGGAATTACCAAAGTGAGCAATYTTTGCTCCTTCACCATTRCCCATTTGCAMCTTGTTGTTSCCATGATACTCAGAAGRAATATTCAGYTTCTCCAGCTCATTWYTGACATGGTTTGAAGCTCCTGAATCAGGGAACCAACTCATTTCAGATCCAACATCAGAATATCCACCAGCTGCTGGCATTTGAACAAAGTTAAGTGTAGGATTTCTTTTCACAGATTGATTCACTTGCTGAGAGGAAGATGGATTTTTGTTGCCTTGATTATCATATCTTTACCAACACTTATCAGCAGTGTGGCTAACTCCTTGACAAATCTGACAGAGAGGCATGTTACTTTGATATCTGCCTTTGCCTCTTCCTCTATAGCCATTCCTTCCTCTAGTGGATTGATTGTTATATCTGCCTCCTCTTCCTTGGCCAAAACCAGGACTATATCCTCTATTATTCTGAGTAACAACGTTAGCAAAGTGCTGTGATCCTTTTGAATTGACATCTGAGCCTTGATTCATCTCCATTCTAGATTCATATGTAAGGAGCAAGGAGTGGACTTCAGAAAGAGAATGAGGAGGATATCTTGAAGTCACATTTACTACAACTGAGTCATATTCTGGCCCTAAACCATTTAGAACATGTAGGATTTGGTTCTGCTCAGACACCTTTTCTCCAATAGCTGCAAGCAAATCACAGCATCCTTTTATTTTATTCAGATACTCTCTCATGAATAAAGTTCCGTTCTTCAAAGTTTGCAGCTTTAACCTGTATTGCATGACCTTGGCAGCAGATTGACTGGCAAAATCTCCTTCTATAGTCTCCCAGATCTCTTTTGTAGTGCTTAATCCCACCATTAAAATCATAATACCTTCAGACAGGGATGACATTAGCCAAGAGGCTAAGAGTTGATCTTGTCTCATCCAGTGCAGATATTCAGGATTTGGTATTGCTTGTCCTGTTTATTCATCAAGGATGAATTTTTCTGGAGCCACAGAGGTTCCATTGATGAAATTTCCAACACCATATTCCTTGATGGCTGTTATGACTTGTTGCTTCCAAATGAGAAAGTTTGATTCATCAAGTTTAGTAGACATGAGCTGACTGTTTGGTTGAATAAGGGGACTCTGGTTTGATGTATTGGTGTGTTGTGTGTTTGAGGTGGCCGTTTCAGACATAATGAAGATTCAAAGAAAAAATATCAGATTTATATGTGGAGACAAGATCACATGGCTCTGATACCATGAAAAGAAAAGCTAAAATATGCATTAAAGGCAAAGCTAAAGCTGGAAGAGTAAAGCTTGATCTTAAACCGAAAAGCCATTAATATTATCTGGTTTTGAGCATACAATGTTTTAATGAATGAAAGTAACACACAACAGCATCCTTATATAAACCAACAGCATCTGAGCCTTGAGCATACAATGTTTTAATATATATTTAGATATGTAAATTAATGATTAGAGTAGATTTGTCCTTATTTTTATTAGTATTTTAGTACGTTTTTCTATTTGTTTTTGGTATAAGTTGGACGATTTAAGTTTATAGTTCTGACTTATTTTATCGTATTTTATTCGTAATTGATGCAAATAGGTGATATTTTGTTGTTTTCACCTTACAACTAAGTAACCGGAAGAGTTCAGCGCGTAATAGACGAAGTTCGATGTTCAAGAATAGGAGAACGAGCTTTTCGGCAAAACGAGTAGCAAAAGATAGAGAGAGACGGAGGCAGACGCGCAGTCGCGTCGACTGACGCGACCGTCGACGCTACGTCGATGGGAGCCATGATCCGCGTCAGTCGACGCAGCGTCGACGCACTGTCGACGCAACTTGCTGAAGCGTCGATGTCGACGCACCACTGTCGACGCACTGTCGACGCAACTTGCTGAAGCGTCGATGTCGACGCACCGATGTCGACGCAACGTCGACGCAACTTGCCGAAGCGTCGATGTGGACGCACCCGCCCAGTCGACGCGCACGCCCAGGCAGCACCGACGCCGAGCACCAGCGCGTGTCAGTCGACGCTACGTCGACGCGACGGCCCAGAATTTGGATTTTAGGGTTTCTTGTGCGCCAAGACTTGTAATATCTATATAAACCCTCCTTATTTCGGTTTTTTAAAGAACACAAGACCCCTAGGGTATTTTAGCTGATAATAAACATAATTCCACCTCTCATAACGAGATTTGAATACGGAGATCAAGGATCAAAGAACAACGCGTTCAACATATCAAATTCGTGTTCGGGATTCAATCTTCGCCCAAGATCGACGTGCAACTCCGGAATAGCTGGAGCTTCTCATTGCTTTTAGTAGTTACAATAAGTTTTCTAAACTCTTAGTTAATCTAGTAGTTAATTTCTAGTTTAGTTGTTAGTTTAATTCTTAGATAATCTCTTAGTTAATTCTAGTTTAATTAATTTAATCATTTTATGCTTGGATATTGGATATTGGTTAATTTAGTTTACTTACGCGATTGATTTATGCTTAATTATTCATTCTTAGATTCGTATGATGCGATTGTTTGATGGTAGTTATTATATTTATACTTTAGATTTGTTGCTATTGATTCTTAGTTCTTGAGTTCAAGTAGTTTAATTATTGCTCGTAGTTGATAATTTAGTTGGAATAATTAGTTTAAATAGCTTTAGTTTAACTATTGCTTTAGTTATAATGATCAAATCAATCTCTTTTAAAATCCCAATTGTACATGTATTTTATTTTAGATCATAAATTGAGAAAAACATCCGAAAGACCGAACAGTTGTTTTCTCGAGAGATACGACTCGAGTCAAACTCATCACCCTACAGTTACCTCGTACTCTTGCGAGCAAACTAACGTGCTTTTAAATTAATTTATTAAACATGGGTGCACAAAAGTTTGAGTCAATTAATTTATAAATTATATTTATAAATAATTATATTTAATTTATAATTTTAGATTATATTTATGAATAATGATATTATAAATACATAATATTATAATAAATATTATATATATATATATATATATATATTATATATATATATATATATATTATAAATATAATTATTCATAATAATTATAAATACATATTAATTCAGAAAATATATTATTAATTATAAATACATAATATTATAATAAACATTATATATATATATATATATTATAAATATACTTATTCATAAATAATTATAAAATACATATTATTCAAGAAATATAATATTAATTTAATATGTAAATTAGTTTATAAATTACATTTATAAATAATTATATTATATTTATAAATGTAGATTATATTTATGAGTAATTGATATTATAAATACATAATATTATAATAAATATTATATATATTTATATATTATTATAAATATAATTATTTCATAAATAATTATATATACATATTATTCAAAAATATATTATTAATTATAAATACATAATATTATAATAAATATTTTATATATATATATATATATAGTATATATATATATATATATATATATATATTATAAATATAACTATTCATAAATAATTTTAAATACATATTTAATATATATTAGATATGTAAATTAATTTATAAATTATATTTATAAATAATTATATTATATTTATAAATGTAGATTATATTTATGAATAATAATATTATAAATGCATAATATTATAATAAATATCATATATAATAATTTATATTTTTATATTTATTTTATTTTATTAATTTTTGTTTAATTAAAATCTTACTAATAAGAATTATATATTTGTAACAATTATATATCATTATTTGTATATAATATATATTTATAATTAATAATATATTTCTTTAATAATATGTATTTATAATTATTTATGAATAATTATATATATAAGATTTATTATAATATTATGTATTTATAATATCTTTATTCATAAATATAATCTTATTTATAAATATAATATAATTATTTAAAATTAATTTACATATCTAATATATAGGGGTTTATTAAATAATTATTATATTTTTTTATTCAAAATTGAAAAAGTATTATAGAAAAAAAAATTAAAAAATTATGCCGGGACGCCACTCTGAGTGGCGTCTCGCTTTGGAAAAATTTCGGGACGCCACTCACAGTGGCGTCTCGACTAAATTTTAAAAAAAAAAAAAGTTTCGGAGCAAAATTGAAAAAAAAAAAAGTTGGAGAGCGGGACGCCAGTCGGAGTGGCGTCCCGGGGCGAAATGAAAATAAAAAAAATAAGCGGGACGCCACTCCGACTGGCGTCCCGGGTCAATTTAAAAAAAAAAAAAAAGTTTTCGGCCTTTAAATCAAACCCTACCCTCATTCATTCATTCACGCCTCACACACGCCCACTTCTCCCCTCCCCTTTCTCTCTTTCCATTTTTTTTCAATTCCAGCAAAACAGCAACAAAGCAACAGGGCGAGGCGCGCTCCCCTCCCCCAATTCTTCAAGCTGCAAATCCACAAAAGGTAAGATTCAACTACCATTTAATAATTTATATGTTTTTTTATTTATCTTTCAACTCATGTTATAGTTATTTTTTTGTATATATTAAATTTAGATCTATATTGATTTTGACTTATGAATACTTGTTAATGTTTATTTGATTTGTTAATTATGTTGATATATGTTTATTTGACTTATGTTTAGTTAGTTGTTATGAAAATTAATAGCATGTGGTTCTGAAAAAATTATTTTTATATATATTAAATTTATATGTACTTGGATTTTGACTTGTGGAATATTTTTTAATTTTTAATTTATTTATTAATCATGTGAGTTGTTGAATTTATTAGTTATGTGTTTAGTTAATTGTTATGAAAATTAATAGAATGTGGTTGCCAAAAAATTATTAATTATGTGAAATGTTGAATTTATTAGGTTTGTGCCTACTTATTAATTATTCATGAAAATTGATCTTATATGGTTGTGATAAATTAATAATTATGTGAATGGTTGAATTTATTAATTTTGTGCGCGTTTATTAGTCACGTTAAAATTTTGGAATTATTTGTTTGTAATGATTTTTTTTTGATGAGATTATTCATTATGTGAATATTTGTATTTTGTGAGAAATTAATAATTATGTGAAAATTTGAAATAATATAATATAAAATTGTTAATTATGTAAAAAATTGAATTTATTCGGTTAATGTTTGTTGTTAATTGTTTTTTAAATTGATTTTAGTTGTGTATGGGGAGTTACTAATTTTGTGAAAATATGAAAAYAAATTTGTTACGTGAGAAGTAAGTACACATATGGCGAATATGTATCATGGCAATGAATATGACATGTATGCATCAATTCTACGAGACGAGGATGAATATGCAAATGTAGATCCCGCCGAGCATCATCCCCCTCCCCCATTGGTGATCCCGGACTATCCCGTCGATTATTTCGGTCCAGATGAAGGAAGCGATTCCGAATATATTCCAGATGAAGTAGATGATGGTTATGAAACTGACGAGGAATTCTTTCAGTTGGGGGGCAGCATACCAGATGAAGATCATTCCGAACATACCGAAGTTGAACGTGCCCCTACAACCCATAGACGAGTGGATAGAGGATCAGAACTATACAAGAACTTACCATTTTTCGATGCAGAGTACGGAGACACTCCTATTGATTCAATTGATGTACCCCGAGGGGACTACTACTACGATAAAGCCGAAGGAGTGTTGAGAACAGGAATGCTATTCAGAGATAAAAAACATATGATGTGGGCCGTGAAAGATTACTCTGTACGCGTCGCCAAGTGTGCGTATAGAGTGTTGGAGAGCAGTCCAACGGTGTGGAAAGTTGTTTGTTTGTCGAAACCCCTTGGGGGGACTCATGTAGATATTCCGAACCCATTATTCAATGAATCACCCGACTGCGGATGGTGTCTCCGCGCATCCTACCGTAAACGAAAGGGTGCTTGGATAATCACAAGATTGGGTACTGCGCATAGATGTCTTGCATCTTTTACACGTCACGATCACCCTAATTTGTGTAAAAACATGATTGCCATGCTCATTACCACTCACGTCGAGAAGGATCCGTTATATGGTGCTTTGCATGTCCAGAGTGCTGTTGAACAAGAATATGGTTATAACGTGCCATATCACAAGGCATGGCAAGGTTTGAGTCGGGCTCGTGAGAATGTGTACGGGACGTGGGAGGAATCGGTCCAACATTTACCAAAATACATGGAGGCCCTACAGACGTACAACCCAAGGACAGTGGTCGAGTGGCTACACAAATCTTCTGGAATAGCCGGTGTGCATATGTTAAGATTTGTATTTTGGGCATTTCGACCATGTATCGAGGCATTCAGACATTGTCGCCCGGTGATCAGTGTTGATGAAACATTTTTGGTTGGAAAGTACAAGCACACGTTGTTGATCGCATGTGCTATTGACGCAAACCAGAAAGTCTTGCCACTAGCTTATGCAGTCGTTGATTCAGAGAGTTATAGTTCATGGCATTGGTTCCTTCACATGGTTGCGAAATATATCATACGAGACATAGAAGGGATTTGTCTTATATCTGACCGACATGCCGGACTACTTAGTGCACTAGAACAAGTTCCGGCATTCTCTTCTAATGTTTTTTGTCTGCGACATGTCTCTTCTAATTTTAATACGCATTGGTCAATCATCCTATAACGTGGAAGGTGATTACGTGCCGACCTTTGGAACACCCGCAGAGCAGTTTTATACTCCTTCATATGTTGGGCACTCGTTCGCCGATCTTCTTCAAACCGAATACCCGATTATGAGCCCCGACTTCGCACCTGCACATGACATGGGCATTTCGCGGCCACAGTTCCAAACCACACCCATTCCCATGTCGATTCCCAACGAAACTGCTACTCGTGCACATCGGAGTTTTGGTTTATATCTTGATGAGGGGTGGAGTTGATAAGCAAGTACAGATTCCAGAACCATCAGCCCCCCCTACGACATCACGATCACGACCTACGCAAGGACAAAAAAAAGGCGCGGTGTGGCACGGGATCACATTTGGTCTGATGCTGTTTTGATATTATGTAATTTATTTTAGTTGATGTCGACATTTTCCATTTAGTTCTTCACTTTCTCATTTCTGTTAAATAAAGTACATTATAATTTCCGTTAATCTTATTTGTTGTTATTTTTATTCTGGTTGTATTTTTAATTTTAAATAAAATTTATTGTAATTTTTAGAACATATTATGATATGTTTATTTATTTTACCTAATCTAAAAGAATTTTAAACAAATTATAAAAATAAATAATCACTAAAATAAATAATATAGTTAAATAACCATTTTTTTAAAAAAATTACAAAAATAAATAATCACTAAAATAAATAATATAGTTAAATAACCATTTTTTAAACAAATTATAAAAGAAATTTTAAAAAATAACCTAATTTCTCATTCGATATTTTTTTTATTTTCATTTTCGCCCCGGGACGCCACTCCGACTGGCCTCCCGCTCTCCAACTTTTTTTTTTTTCAATTTTGCCCCGGGACGCCAGTCGGAGTGGCCGTCCCGCTCTCCATAATTTTTTTTTTTTTTTATTTTGCCCCGAAACTTTTTTTTTTTAAAATTTAGTCCGAGACGCCACTGTGAGTGGCGTCCCGAAATTTTCCCAAAAGCGAGACGCCACTCAGAGTGGCGTCCTGACATAATTCTTTAATTTTTTTTTTCTATAATACTTTTTCAATTTTAAATAAAAAATATAATAATTATTTAATAAACCCTAATATATATTAAATATATATATCTTTTATTTCAAAAATATAAAAAATATTTTTGGACCATTTTTGATGAATTGACCAACTTAGCAGATGTGATTTGATAATGGTCAATGTCACGTATGTTTTTTGGAATGTGG
>BMAC01000061.1:1655284-1678445 GCA_014905375.1 Phtheirospermum japonicum | reverse complement strand
GCCAAGTCTGTGAGATTGAAGGATATGTGTTTCCAAGCTGGAGCAGAACCAAGAGTTTCAGTCTTTCACAAAAATAATGGAGCAGATTAAGGCGCTTGATCCAGATGCCACTTTCGAGTGTCTTTGTCAAACGCAGAATGCTCTTGCGGTAGATGGGTGAGCAGTGGTATTCCGTGCTCTCATGCAATAAAAGTGTGCACCGAATTTAGAGTGGATCCTCGTGTTTACGTCAAAGATTTCTATAGTACTGCCTGCTTACCTACGTACATACTCTGCTGGGGTTTTTGAACCATTGCCTGACTCGGAGGCCAATATAATGGACCAAAATTGATTTCTTTCTCAGGTGTTTTTGTTCAATTAATGTTTAAAAATAAAGAAAAATGATAAGAAATTATTGAATCACGCCACGTCAGCAAAAAAGCCCGACCGGGATAATTTTGTACCTTTTTTGATGATTTTGCCAACTTCGTGTATGTGTTTTGATAGTGGACAATATCTTGGTCCTAAATTTGAAAGTGGACAATATAATGGACCAAAAAAACAATTTTCCCACTACTATTATATGTATATATAAACATATAGTGGTCAGTGTGGTGCGGTTTCAATCGAAACCTAACACCGAACCATAAATGGAAGTACAGTTTTAACTAAAATTTTAAATCGCAATTCAATTGAGTAATTATGTTAAAAACGATGCGGTGCAAACGATTTTTAATTGTTTATGACCACCCCTAATGGTAGCCATGCAACACCCCAACAAAAACACAAAATAATAAACTTTAAGTAAAAATACTTACATAAATTCACAAGGCAGCCTTCAAGATTTCTCAAACTGCAGGCTTGGCGAAAATACTAAATACAACAGAAGTCAAAAGATTAATGTTAGGACAAAAAATAAATAGTAGAAGTCCGGAAATAGGCCATTCCTGAGTTGGTAGTTCGCCTCACTACTGTCTCCCATATGTGAACATCTCAAAGTTTAATTGAAATGTGGAGTGAGCTTAAGGAGATCAATTAAGGTTTTAAAAGTTACAAAATTTAGTTTTAAAAAGGTATAAATCTGAGTTTTATAAAATCTTACAAAAATAAGTATATTAGTTTGACAAAAGAAAACTTCAAAGACTTACAAATTATAAGCTGGTGTTCAACACTATTTCATGTATGCTAATAATGTCAAATGAGCAGACGAACAAATGCAAACCCACAATAAACAAGAGACGCATGTGAATTTTAGATTCACATATCAAATGACTAACACCCTGGCACGAGGCTCTAGAGGTGGCCGTGCGTAGCAGATAGCTCTATTTTGATTGGAGGGGCTCTCACACATAGCACTTTGCTCTCGAACTAGGTTTATCAAACAAGCAATAAACGTAGGGTCAATGTTGATTGGACACCAAACCCTTTTTACATTCTCCACTCACCATGAAAGGTGACACGCCAATATAAGCTGAAGTCAATAATAGGCCGAATCCTCAAGCCACATTTGGCCTCCCAAATGGCTCGACATCCCTTTCGCGATGGGATGAAACCCAGGGAATCGTCATGTTTTGAAATATTGCAAACCCACGACCCATTCCTACTGAGGGCTTTGACCCGACTAGGAGATGGGAATAGATCATGCATAGTGAAACAATAACCACAGGCGACCTTCTCGGTATATTGTCCAACATATGCAAGCCTCAAACAAGCACATGTTCAAATCAGGCCAAAAATATTTCACAAAATATGAATCTTACAACAGTTTACATAATTCGTAACAAGTTCAAATACTTGCAGAGTGATTTTGCGATAAATTAAATTATAAACTTTAAGTCACTTTTACTTAACATTAACAAGAAGTGATATCACTCACCAAAATATGCAGAAAACGAGGGCATGCATGTTGATGCGTATGCAATGAAATTAATTTACTTTATATCTTTCAAATCCAAAATAAATAATTTTACCCACTTTCGTTGAAGATTCTTTCGAAGATTAGCACGTCACCAGAGAATCTTCATTAGATCCTTTACCTATTGCACGTCATGGCTCTAGATTTTCCAAATAAAAGCTAATGTAGTCTCTTAAAATATAATATAAATATAAAAAGTATAAATATAGCTCAAAATAAAGCTCTATCTAAAATTCTAGGACAATTGGAAGTGAATAATATTATACAATGCACAATATGATAATAAGAACACTCGCGCCTCAGTTCTTGAAATTTGAAATTCAAAGGTAAATTTGTAATGAAGCTATGATTCGAATTTGACGTCATTCGGAGGTCGTTTCACCCATTTCGGCTTGAAAATAACGAAGTTGTATGTTTCTGAAAAACTAATAAAGTAATTGAGGTCAAAATATAACTTTAAGAACTTTTAAAAGTTTATGGGGTCAATCTGAAGTTCTCAAGACTCTGATTTGGGGTCAACTTGAAAATAAACCAAAACTGAATTTGGGAGGACTAAATGGGAACTTAATAGGGTCAGGTTGAAATTTCAAAACACTGCAATTAAGTTCCAAATTCTATCTAACTCCCTAAACCACACCCCTCAACTTCTGACCCATTATATTTTAGCCCCCAAAACTTTCTTCCACCACTTGCCACGCCCGTCTCCTCCCCTCATTGGTCCAGTACCTCTCTAGCGACCACCTGACCTTAAACACACACAAAACACACTGCCAAGCCACCATCCCGAACACACACACAAACACAGGACGAGCATGTACGACACACTCACGCACGCACTTAAACACACAAACGGTCACAAATCTCATTGGAAATCAAGAATCGAGTTTAGAATCATGTTCCTCATGAAGAGGGCGTTTTAATAGTATTAAGTTCATGAATTTTTGATAGCCCAAGTGGTCGGAAAGGGCAGTCGCGGGTGAACGGAGGTTCGTGACTCCATCATGACTATTTTGGCATTGATTCTCAAAAATAAATGTATAATTGGATACTACTCATCAATACGAACAAATTGATATATAATATATCAAAATTAGACCTATGGTTGCCCGGGAATCGGCCGTAAAAGTTCGACGGCGCCGACCCGAGTCGTGGCAGCATAGAAAATTTGTCAGTGTTTCTCCAATCATACCAGGCTCTGATCATTAATTAGAAAGGGCATTAAAAAACCTTATTAAGTGAGCTTCTAGCTGTATAAATTTTGTAACGATCCAACTGTTGGATTTTGTTCACGATTCTGACAAAATTTACGGACATAAGGTGGTGATGATGTGCGAAAATGAAAGGAAAAAAATCTGGTCCTTATCCGATGAGAAAATGGAGAAGAAATAGAAAAGGCTAAGGTGGTTGATCAATGGGCTCAACGTCTATGGTGTATTATGATATATAATCAGTTAGTTAGAGTAGATTTCTAGATGCTTCTATAAGAGATCATTAGTCAACTAACCTAAAGTTTATTAAACCTGTAATCCCTAAAAATGTGGGAATTAGTTAGATAGTTGCCGCTTGCCATGTTAGTTAGCAACATCAACAACATTTCTTGTATATATATGCACAGCTTATACTCTGATAAAGAAGTTCTCAATATACATAAAATCCATATACTCTTTCTATTGTACACAGTTCATGTTATGGTATCTGAAGCCAATTGCTTTGATCAATTTTTCGGTCATCTTCTCCGATCAAATTTTTTTTTTGGGTGACTAATTTTTTTTATTCATGTGATGACGACTGCTTTGACCCACTTTGCTCCTCTTTCAATTCGTCTTGATTGATCCAAATATGCTTACTAGTGTGCTCAAATCTTGTCTCCAGCTCATGCACATGGGTTTAATGAATTTCTCCTTAGCACAATTGCTCCGCCGGCAAAGTTTTTTCTTCCGATGCCATTGGGCTCCGATTTAGCTTCGACAGTGACTTCATATTTTCCAACTTGGTTTTATAAAGATTAGGGGTGAGCAGAAATAATGGGTACCCAGTTCCAGACCCGGAACCGCATGGGATCTGTCGGGTCCAGCTCCGTAACCGAACCCACCGGTACCGGTTCTGGTTCCAAATTCTTGTAACCGGTTATGATCGGTTCCGGTTCTGGCTCCATACTTTCGAGACTCGGTACCCACCGGGTACCCGGTGGGACCGGTTCCGGGGCTGGGTACCCGTTGGTACCAGTTCTTGAACCGAGTACCCGGTACCAAATCTTTATTATTATTATTACTATTATAGTTTATCTATATAATTAATTATGCACTAAGATTTTATTTTTAAAAAATGGCTAATACTTATAGTAAGATTTGATTAAATACTATGTGATTTAATTTTTGATAATTGCATGGTATAATGAGATTATTGCCATTTAATTAAGAAGCATAATTTAATACATAAAATCCATTTAATTAAATACTGTATTAAATTATTTTGGTGATTGCGTACCCGGTTTCGGAACCGGTTCCAAAAAGTTGGACCCGATTAATACCGGTTCCGGGACCGGTTCTATTTTCTTGGACCCGGTCTTGACCGGTTCCGGTTCCGGTTCCAAGAAAATTGACCGGGTACCCAATTCCGCTCACCCCTAGTAAAGATAGCTTCTTCTCAGCTGGATGTTGACGTCCATCAACGAGTCCATGTTAGGGAATGTTAGCCACTATGTTACCACAAGCGAGGTATTGACGTTATTGGAGAAACTTTTTCACACGCAGTCCAAAGCGCGTGTGTTGCAACTCTGTTTCATGCTGCAAACCATGAGAAAAGGAGAACTCTCCATTGGTGAGTACATTCTTCGGATGAAAGCCCTTGCTGATGATCTCAGTGCAGTAGGGTATACCATTTCTTATGTTGACCTGGTTCTCTACATTTTTGGAGGGTTAGGTGCAGAGTATGAATCTGTAATTGTGAGTCACACAACTAGAAATGACTCACTCTCTTACTGATGTACAATTTGCTCTAAAGACGCATGAAATGCGTATTCAAAAGCATACATCAAGTCAAACCCTTAGTCTTCATGCTTCTGTTGTCTCTAATTTATCGCAAGGGCATCATGGTCCTACTACGCATCTCTCACATGCAAATTTCAACCGTGGTGATTGAGGTGGTGGTAGAGGCCAAGGTGTCCATGGAGGTTGTCATATTTATCGACAGAATAATAAACCTAAGTGTCAGATTTATGTAAATACAGATCATGTTGCAATCAAATACTTCTAACAATTTGATGTAAACTTAACAAGATATGATCATCCATGTCCTTCATCACCTCAAGCTTATCCGGCTGAAGCTCACTATGCTCTGGATTATCAGGCTTACCACTTTCATAATGGTGATTATCAGGCCTATCATTCTCAAAACAATGATGATTGGTATTTTGATAGTGGAGCTACCAATCACATCACAACTAATTTGGAGAATCTTTCTCTAAAAACTGAATATCAGGGACCTTCAAAGTTTTATGTATGTAATGGATCAAAACTCCCAATCTCTCATATTGGATGCACTTCTTTATCTGCTTTATCGAAATCTTCTAATTTGATACTCCAAAATATTCTTTGTGTTCCGTATATTACAAAAAACCTCCTGAGTATTTCCGAAATCACAAAAGACAACAGAGTCTTAATTGAATTTTATTTTGATTCCTGTGCTGTGAAGGATCTTCACATACTTCAGCCTCTGCTCAAAGGAGTGCTTACATATGGCTTATATAAGCTTGACCTATATCACCTCAAAGCATCAAAATCAAATAAAACCATCGTTGCTGCACGTAACTTCGCAATTCCTATATCATGTGATTCTGCTACTTCCAATTTCTGTCATTCAACCTCTGTGGCTTCTCCTACTATTTGTAATAAATCAGACATATTGCATAAGAAGCTTGGCCATCCCTGTCATGTTGTACTCAAACATGTAATGATATCAATGAACATTCCCTCTGTAAATTCTTTGTCATTTTGTGAGGCCTGTAAAATAGGAGAAATGCATCAAAGATCATTTCCTTCTCAAACAGCAAAAATTTCAAGAGCTTTTGAGATTGTTCATTCTGATTTATGAGTTCCTAATCATGTCCTTCAGTTGATGGCTACATATCTACATGCACTTTGTAGATGACTTTACAAGGTTTACTTGGATATTTCCTCTTAAAATTAAAATTAGAAGTGTATGTTACATTTCTGCATTTTAACAACATGGTAGAAAGGCAGTTCAAGATTCAAATTTAGGCTTTTTAGTCTGATCATGGTGGTGAATTTAAGGCATTATCTCCTTTATTTAAGCAATTAAGAGTCAAATACCTGCATTCCTACTCACATATTCATCGGCAAAATGGCAAGGTTGAAAGAAGACATTTGCATATAGTGGAAATGGGATTATCTATGTTTGCTCAAGCAGGATTACCTCAAAAGTTCTGGTGGCATGCTTTTAGAACAGTTGTTTACACAATCAACAGTCTTCCAGCTCATGTACTGCAGTATAACTGTCCTCATTCCTCTTGTACTCCACTGTTCCTCATCACTTTCATCTCAGAATATTCGGCTATGCATCTTATCCCTATCTCAGACCGTATAACACAAACAAGTTTCAATTTAGAACATCAAAATATGTGTTCATAGGCTACAGTGATAGTCATAAGGGGTATCTCTGCCTACATCCTTCTGGAAGGAATACAATGTCACCACTGTCTCATTTAATGAGAATGAGTTCCCATACTGTACTCGTTTCTGCAAAACCACACCACCCTCTCTCATACATCATTCCTATAATAATCTCCCTATCTTGCCTCTCCTAGTCAATCATACAACTCCACCTACATCTCCAAAGATAACTCAGTCTCATAACTTATCAAGCTCCTCATCTTCATCAACTACAAGTTCAAGTTCCTCTCCTGGCATTACATTGACTATAGATATTCTAATTTCTCAACCTCCAGTTCCAATTCCTCCACCTGCAACTCCAATTCCTCCACCTGTAGCTCCAATTCCTCAACCTTGCAAGATTCCACTTCTCTTCATCCCATGACTACAAGATCAAAACATGGTATATTCAAACCAAAGGCACTACAATCAGTTCAGCCCTGAACCAATCTATGTCAGAGCAGCCTTGCAAGATCTTGCTTGGTTATAAGCAATGAAAGATTAGTTTGAGGACATACAAAGAAACAACACCTAGTCCATGGTACTCTATAATCCCTCAATGAGTATTATCAAAAACAAATGGGTATTTACCAAGTACAAGTCCACATGAGCAGTTGACAGGCTGAAAGTCAGACTAGAATCCAGAGGATTTAAATAATCAACTAGTATTGATTATAATGACACCTTTAGTCTTGTGGTTAAGCATTGCACAGTGAGACTTATTTTTGCCCTTACAGTGACTTATAATTGCAAAATTCAGCAAATTGATATCAATAATGCTTTTCTGAATGGAGAACTTCATGAAATTATGTTTATGGCCCAACCTGAGGGCTTTATTTATCCTCGATTTCCACACCATGGCTGCAAATTAAACAAATCTCTATATGGCCTCAAACAGGCTCCAAGGGAATAGTTCACTAAACTCAAGGCTTTTATGAACACTTAAGGCTTTCAAAGCACAACTTTAGACTCATCTTTGTTCTTCACAAGGAAAAATAGAAAATTTCTTATTCTCATGTATGTGGATGATATACTGATCACAGGAGAAGATTCAAAGGCTATAGATCGGCTCATCATCACTCTTAGAAGAATGTTTGCCTTAAAAACTCTTGGAGAAGTCAGTTATTCTTTAGGTCTAGAGGTGGTTAGAAATAAAATAGGTCTGGTTCTTCTTAAAACAAAGATGAGTACATGCAATTCATATGATACACCACTCAACTCCTCTCAAAAATTGCATTTGGCTGATAGCAATCCCTTTGACAATCCTACTTTGTACAGAAGTGTACTTGGGCCCCTACAATATCTGACATCAACTAGGCCAGACATCTCTCATGCATTCAACAAACTTAATCTATTTCTTCACAATCCAACTGTCTTTCATTGGGGAGCATGCAGACACTTACTACGATATCTCAAAGGAACAAAGTATGTTGGCATACATTTCACTCCAGCTCCCAAGCTAACTCTTGAAGCATTCTCAGATGATGATTCGGCCAATTTTGTTGATGATAGACGGTCTACTGGAGGTTTTACCATTTTCTTGCAACAATCTTATTAATTGGAGCTCCAGAAAGCAAAACATTGTCTCTCGAAGCAATGCAGAAGCAGAATATCGAAGTTTAGTTGACACCACTTAAGACATTATCTGGCTACACTCCTTGTTTCAGGAGCTTGGGTTCAAACTCTCTAGTTCTATTATACTATGGTGTGCTAATCAGAGTGCTGCATCATTGGCCTCCAATCCTATTCTTCATGCACAAACTAAGCATATTGAGATTGATGTGCGTTTCATTAGAGAAAAGGTCCTAAATAATCATAGATGTACGGTTTGTTCTTTCTCAAGATCAAATGGCTGATATCTTCACAAAACCATTAAGTGGTCCTCGTTTTCAATACCCATGTAGAAAGCTACCTCTCTATGCCTTTCTGCCTGCAGGACAATGTACTCGGCTCAGATGGGGTGTATTATGATATAGAATCAGTTAGTTAGAGTAGATTTTTAGTTGCTTTTAAAAGAGCTCATTAGTCAACTAACTTAAAGTTTGTTTAACATGTAAACCCTAAAAATGTGGGAATTAGTTAAACATTTGCCACTTGACATGTTAGTTAGCAACATCAGCAACTCGTATATATATGCACAACTTGTACTCTGATAAGTAAGTGTTCAATATACAGAAAATTCATATCCTCTTTCTCTTGTACACAGTTCATGTTTTGCACAGGGAACGGCACCAGTGGTTGTGGGGTATTAATTAGGTTTGATAGAGAGATCTTAATTGCAAGGTGCGGTGGTTGTGGGGTATTAATTAGGTTTGATAGAGATCTTAATTGCAAGATGGGAGGAGGAAGTTAATTTTAAAACGAGTGTGAAAGAATTGCAAACCCTAATTCGCTAAGTTGTTCATGAATAAAAATAGAAAACTATTAGAACAATCAACAAACCAAGTGTGTTTTGTGCAGAGTGTAAACAAATAGCAGCGGAATTAAAATAACAAAACACAAGCTTTTAAAACTTTTGACTACAAGAAATAAATCCTTGTAGTCGTGCCTCAAGGGGAAAATATCTTTACTCGAAAAATGTATCAACGATTACAATAGGAAATATAAATAAGTAAAGACTACGGAAAACTCCTATCGAGTAAGATTGTTCTAAATCAGCACTACTCTTCCAAAAGTTAATCAAAATCTGATCTTAATAAAACACAAAAGCATGGAAGAAAATAATTCGTTCAGCAGGATGTTAGTGCAGATGTTGAAGCACGAGCAGTAACATCTGCGTCTTGGCAGATTTGCTGTTAATCGAATAAATCTCTCAAACTCTCAACTCTGATCTTTTCTTCGTGTATTTCTCAGCGTATTCAGCATCTTCGGGTTGTAGAGCTAGTCCTCATATTTATATAGACATCCTTACTTAAAAAGAGTCCTACAAAAGAATGAAAGAATATTTTCATAATATATTGCAAGTAAATCACTTTAAATAAGGAGATAAGATAAAATCTAAGACTCCTAATAATCATGACTTGCAACATACGAAATTCTAAGTTAGGAGAAAGATAATTACAACCTAAACTAATTCTAATAATATACAAAATAATTACCAAATAAGATAAGAATAAAAACTTTTTTAAACAATTAATATCTAATATATTTGGCAAGAAAGTCAAAATAATATATAGACAAAATAAACTCCTAAAGGGAATAAAAGTCTTAGAAACCTTATACGTATCAAACAACATATTAGACTTCTAATCCTTTTTTAAACTCATTGAAATATTCCCTTCAGAGTGAAATAGAGAAAGCCAAAAAAAAAAAAAAAATCAGTTATGAGAGATAGCTGGCGAGGTTTTTCGGTCATTTATATCCATTCAATGAGGTAGTTGTCACTCTCGGGCAGCGAGATAATTTTTCGCTTACTTTTAATCGCAGCTCAAAACCGCCAAACCCAAAGATATGCACAACTATTAGAGCATCTCCAATGTTTGTTGTTATCTTATTAAAAAGTCAGTCATGTCAGCAAGTCAAAAGCAGTACAAATAATTTATCCTCCAACACATAGTGTCATTAGCGATGTTGTGCTGACATGGAAAAAAATAATCTCAAAACTTTCAATCACACTGTTTGATTTATGAAAGAATGTTAAACAAAATAAAGTAGCAAAAAACTAAAGGTGCGATTGGAAACGAAATATCTTCATTTTTCTCTCGCTGGGTAAAAAAATTATTTTGAGTTAATGATTGTTTATTAAAAGGGCATTAAAGAATTATCTCACCAACAAACTGCCCCTCATTATTTCGCCTTCCCCTCTCTCGCCTTTGACCTCACATCAAAGCCAGAATATGCCACAAAACCACTCGTCTGATGTGTAGCCTATTTATTTCATAGTCCAACAATCCGGCCTCTTTCCCTTTCCGTCTTGGTTTACTCCGATTTGTTCTCTGTTTGTATGGATTCTTTACTAGCAAATTATGCCTCCTCCGATGGCGAAGATCAGCAGCCTTTTGCGCCGTCGCCGCCGCGGGCACCGCCGGCAAAATCAGTTAATTCCCTGTCCAAAACTTCAATTCGCCCAATATCCACCTCACAGCGCGGTGGGATCTTTAATTCTCTCCCGCCGCCCAAATTTTCTCGTTTCAATTCACTCCCCCCGTCTAAATCCAAGCCCTTTCCTAACCCTAATCACCAACCGAAATTGGAGCATGACAAAACCGTGGAAAGTCCAAAGCCTAAATCCTCTTCGTCTCCGTTATTTTCCTGGCTCCCTACAGGTGCAAAGTCGAGAAGTTGCACCATTAAAATTATTTGAACAAACTTCAATTGATGATGTATCTGATAAGAAGAGGAGGCCAATAATGACGTACATCTTAACGTGAAGACAAAATTTAGGGAATGATTTCGATTGGAAAATCTTTATGAAAAAACATTCATTTCCAATTACTTTTTCACGCAACCCAGTCCATATCCAATCACATTCTCAGAAAAAAATCTCATCTCACTAGCCAAAATAATTTTCATGATTTTTAGCGAAACGAAACGAAATAAAATAGTTTCCAAGCGCAACCTAAGAACTGATGTTTCACTATACGATTTTGGACTCTCTTTAATTTATCTTTTGGTCAAACTTATCTATATTTTATATATTTTTTTATTAAAAAATTAAATGCTACATGCACAAACTATGATGTTGACTTTATGCATTGGAGATAATTTTTAAAACCAAGATTTATTCTTTTAACATTCATCTTACGTGTATAGACATTCTATTAGGTAACATGTGTTGAAAATTATTTAGCTTCAAAAGACTTGCATTGGAGATGCTCTTATTGCCTTATCTATTGAGGGGCAAAACTGTCATAGGAGAACCGAAAACTTCAAAGGCTACCGAACTAACATTCCATGTACTATAGACACATGAGCAGTTTATCAATTTTTCCTTTAATTACCCAAAAACATATTACCTATGACTAAATAAAACAATTTCAAAGAGGTGGAAACAAAATATTCCTCATGGCATTCCTCGCATTTTCAGGTTTATCAACATTAGCATATGTACCTTCAGAGACAACATACATAAGCAAACAATGGTTATGCTTATGGATCATTACAAGGAAACGAGAAAGTATGGTTTACTTTGAGGGATGTTAATCCAGAATAATAAATCACTTCATCCCAGAAATCGGAATTCCTTAAAACTTCACTGAACTAGCATTGATACAAGTGAATTGGGATCAGTGGTGTATCTAGCTAGGTATATGCTCCAACAAGGATGATGGGGCCCATACAGGTCACATTCACCTGGTTTAGAAATTAGAACAACACGCAAATTCGTACGACCTAACGAAAACTCATGCAGTCCCATTCACTCGCACATGAACTGGTGGTCCACGACAAAAGATTGGCTCATTTGATGAAATATATCTTGCTCTAGCTCTAGCTCTAAGAACTTCATTAGCATCATCGATCACAGCAGCAGCCAACATAGTGTACTCACCCGGGATCAGGAAATAGAGAGAGAAAATATGCCTGATTTCTTCAAGAGGAGGAACCTCCATCACAATACCACTCAAAACACCTGAGATATTAAAACATTTTTAAAAGGATAATGGCGCAGTATGCTTTCGTAAAATTAAAACCAAATATAAAATTAGGAAAAAAAGAAAAAAGCCAATTAATATAGCACCTTCCCATAGGACAGTTGCCTTGTCACCCTCGATGCAGTTCTGACCAGCCACGTCTTTGCATGTGATGCTAAGATCAATTTTGATAGTGTCCTTGGTATTGTTGCGTACCAACACCTCCATTGCAGTCATGTCATGCGCATTGATGGTTGAACCTCCATCAGACATTAAATTAGAATCATGGTCTTCTGATGAGCTAGTTTTAGCAATAAGCCTAAAGCCAAATGTGAGTGGGTCCGGCAGTAGCACATCCATAACAGATGCCTGGAGAGCAACCTGTATTGCATCCTTGATGTCTAATTCTCCCGAACTGTTACGTCCAGATTGCCACCTCACTTTGATTCTGGAGATCAAATCCTTAGTGGATGCATTCAGCTCGGCCTTAATATCCTTTTCTGAGAAGCTACGACTTCGAGAACCTTTGACAAGAAAGGAGCTGCCATCAAGAACAGGTAATTTAAAATGTTCCAGTGGAATTAGCACTCTAGCAGTACATTCCTTGTCAATCCTTGTTTTTGGATCACCAGATTCAAAGGACCTATCATCCTTCTTCTTGCTGTTCATCATGTCAAGTGAAACACGTGTCTCAAAGACAACATCTGTTGGATTAGACAATTCCAGTTCAAGTAAGCGCAGACCCCAACTTCCCCTGTAAGGATCAATTTTCATGAACCTATCCGTTTGTCTCCTAGAACCATTGGCCTGCTCGGTATCACTTTCCAATTGTACTTGCTTGGTGTAAGTTTCACCAACGTGAGCTGGAATCTCCATTGATAGCAAACGAGCTTTTACAAAGGACAAACCCTGCAGAACACAGATGTTTAAGGGAATGACCAGACGTCTCCCAGGAGGTGGAACAGATCCTGCTTGCGGCTCTCCAGAATTTATCAGTGAACCTAATTAAAAAAAATAATAATAACAACAATAATAATAATAATAATAAACATATAAAATTAAACAATTATTTTCACTCGAAGAGAATTACCTGCATAGTGGATCACTAACATAGGACTGCTTCCATCTTTAACTTGTTTCCCTGAGGTTCTGGAAGGATCAGGATCTGTAATGCCAAGCTGCCAGGCTTTTAAGGTTACACATATTGTCACTTCTGCACCAGGTTTTAAAGGGAGGGACGAATTTAGAGTTTCAAGAGCAACGGATAAAATAGAGTCTTGGTTTTTCCCTGAGAATGAGATGTGTGCCTCTTCAACTGGAACAGTGCCTGCATTGGCCAAACTAATCCACACATCACGAATTTCACCTTCATATAACATGACAGAGCTATCACCACCCACAACATGAGATACTAACAATGGGAGTGGCTGTACCACTGATATATTAGGTACATGTGCGTTTTTTAACTTTGCTGCCCCGCAGCTCCTGAAAGGATCGGAAAGCACAAGTCCTTGGGTTGCCCCGATAAGCAGATTGTCAACTTCCTTGAAAAAATGTTCGGTGATGACTCCGAAACAGTGAACAATGCATCCGGAAATTGAAACTGGACCCTCCTTGGTTGGGATTCCGGATAACGCGATCACCTTTGAAGAGTTCGGCGGGAGATTGATACTTACGGGAAAAGCATCAAGATTTTTGGAATGAGCAGACAGATAGATGCTATCAACCATCACATCAAAGCCACAAGGATTTGCTAATTCCACCAGCACTTGGACTGGTTCACCAACCACCCAGGTTAGCTCTTCTTTATCACCATGATTAGGCTCTCCTTTACTGAATGGTGTATAAATGAATGGTCCTGAAGGAGCAGACCCTAACCACCAATCTTCTCTAGCCAGGTTGCGTTTAACAATGTCGATTTGTGACGAGTGTAAAGGAAATGAATGCAACCTACAGCATTGAAACAGAAAAATAAATGCTGTTGCAGTGATAACACATCGAAGGATTTTAATTTAACCTAAACCAAAGTGCGCTTCTTCAGGACTAGATTCTAATGAATTTAGGGGATACTACTTCCAAGGTTGTCGTAAATGCTATAAGGGTTCCAGCTTAGTAACAAGAATTATAAAAGGGATTTATATGATGCAAAGTCAAACTGGCATTTATTATGTCTTTCCAGGCGAACAATGCTGTATTCATGGACATGTTGATATATACAAAACATACAACAATCATGCCTGACATACGAGCGTGCACATTGCCTGGTGCTGTACAAGTCCCAGAGACATATATTCACATCAGACTCCATGAAACACACAGTAGCATGAACAGCTAGTCATGAAATTTATCTAATGCAAAAATAAGAAAAGCAAGACAATTCATGTCAGTAAAATACCTGATGAAGGGAAGAGCCGGATCACCACAACGAGTTCCCAATGGAAGCCTCGCAGCTGAATTTGCAAGTGCACTGGCCAGACCATTTTGCCCAGCTGGAGTAATTAGAGGATAGTAAGACCTAAGTAGACGTGCAGAAGCACTCCAAGCAGCAAGAGGATCCCCCGCACGAACTGCAGAGAGAAGAATTTCTCTCAGCACAACCATCTGCAAGGTGCTCCACTGTGACTCAAACAAGGAGACTACTGAGTGGGGGTGCAATTTTCCTCCATCGGTATAAGTTTGTCCATTGTCCTACAAAATGATTATAACAGCATTTAGACATTCTATCATCCAGATAAATCAAAAGCACAACAAAAATGGTTGCAAGAAGTATGTCTCGTATGGCGACTATCATCTAAGAAACACGAATATCTGGTAAGGACAAGGGTCAGAAATAATGCAGATGCATGGAAACAGCATTTTTTTCAGCAGAAAATGGGACAAAGCTTGCGAAAGACTGATACTATAGCGAGTTAGCGACTTGTTATGAATGTAAACGTACATATAAATATGCATATGCAGGCAAACAAATTCCCCTTCGTGCTTCTCCATACCTATGTAATAGGGTAGGGTGGGTCATATATTAAGATCATACTTGGATATTATTAGATACTTGCAAAGAAGACTTTTTTTTTACATATGCGAAATAACTGTTCAAAGATTTTGAGTTTTCATCATAACAATATGATGATCACATTTCAAGTTCCATGCTTAACCGCATGCCTGATCCATTATTTTTTTGTGAAAATCTACTATCATTAAAGAAACGTCCGAGGCGTGTCCAATATTCCAATTCCAACTTCTTTTAATTGATCCAGTACCGTACGCAGCTTTGCCTTTATTGTGAGCGTACTAAGTCCTCAAGCATCAAACGCCAAAAAAAAAGTCTGGTAACTGCAATTTATAGCACCCTTGGCGGTTAAAAAACTCACATTAGAAGATTCACTAGATGCTCGACTTTGGACACGATAAGCTTTTGTTGTCATGGCCAAGACTTGCATCGCACTGATAGCAGCAAGTTTATTATCGTGTTGCAAGTACAACTGAGCCACCTGCCTTGAGAAGAAGGCAGCTTTTCGATGATAACCAAGTGCTCCAAAGAGCCGTGCTATTTCAACATATACTATTAGTTTGTCACCGGCATCAATCAAAGATGTTGCTCCATAAGCAGCAGCTGTCAACAACTCCACAACCTCCTTCGCTAGCTCTCGCCTTATGAAAATGCATACATAGGGGATTACAGATTTACAGTGCACAGAGAGAAAATATTTGTATTTAAAAAACATCTAAATGGACAAAAGTCTTGCATTAAAGGATAAGTAGAGTACCTGCAAAGGAATCTTGCCAACTTTAATGTGGCCTCAAGTTCAAAGCTCAAGGGTGAAACCCTGTGCGAGATCATATTCATGAGAAACTAAACTACTAAAGTATAACTCGTGATTCAGCTATCACAGAGAAGATATGAATCTTTCAACAAAAAGGTCATGCCACAATCCATAATACAACTTGGGCAAGAGTGTGGTAATAAATAAGTAGCAAAATCAATTTTTGAAAAATCGATATTGAAAAGCAAAGGCGTCTTCTAGTTATTTCACTGGCTTGTGATGATCAAATGCTATAATTGCATCAGAATTCACACATCCAACATCCAATTAAGTAGACCAACTTAATCTATTGATATACATCATTAAAAGGAACTAAATCAGTCCACTATAAAGGAGCAAATCTTTACTCCAAATGGAAAATTGCAACCCAAAGTTGGAATGTTTGAAATCTCAAAACCTTCTGAAGGGTGTGGCTATATAAGTTTTATAGCATTTCTCCTGGTATTACTTGTGAAAAGTCAACAGTACACGTAACAAGAACTACATTATGGAAGCATAAAAATGTTTACCTTTGAGCATTATCTTGTATAAATGATTTTCTGTAGTGTTGAATGACAATGTTGTAACGATACTTAACCTCATCCTCCAAAACAGGATCCTTCTGCCCCATACGATCTATCTAATAGTGCAAAATTAGGGAGGAAAAAAAATCATGTTTCTGTGGAAAAAATGACAATGCAAACAATAAGCAAGGATTCAAGATAAGGAGATGTTCACAATGACAAAGACTAGTAAAAAATATTAAGAACCAGATTTTCACATGGTCTGTATTCTTTATTATTGAGGAATCGACAACTAATTGCGCTTCGATATATGCTTACATGAAAAAACATAACAATATAATACGATACCGTGTAATCAACATATCAGTATACGAAGAATAGCTACATATAACAACTGAACCTGAAAATGTTATTTTGTTTTGTCTATAGAAACCTAAAATTGTATATACAATTTGAAAATGCCAAAAGACTGGATTGCGTTATTTAAAAATGCATTGAAAAAAGTATTAGAAAACTAGAAATATCCTAATAATCTAAGAGGGAATTATTGAAATATCAAACACCATTTTAATACTATCACCTCAATTGCAGTTGAAGTCCTATGATAACCTTATAACTTACAAAACAAATACTTAAGTTCATTTCCTAAAATGAGGAGTGGCAGCAGAAGAGGTAAACCATAGTAGTAAGTGCTAATGGGGTCAACACCCTTTGATCCAACATAGGAGTTGCAAACACCCAAAAAAAAAAGGAAAGGAAAGGAAAGGAGAAACGAAAATCACATTAAAGAAAAATTATTAACGAAAGAACAAGTCTCAAGGTCCCTCGCAATAAGTCTTGCATGTATTTGCTACATGCTTACCAACAATGCGCAAACACTGCCTTCCATTGCCCCGGCATACCAGAAAAAATCTGCAGTCAATCTGGTAAGTTCCAGTGCAGTGGAATAATGAGCATTGGCGTCAACAGGTGAACCAGCCAACAAGCAGTAATCTCCAATGGTTTTCTGAGCACGACCAAGTCTCCGCTTCTTTGCTTTAATCACCTGTAAATTGTTTCAATGAAAAAGTCAAGTTGCATTCCAGTAAAACGAATTATAGGAGAAAAACAGCTTCGATGGACATAAATGGTATAAGAAATCAATAATATTCTTGGACACCTAAAATTTAAACCTCCTCTGAGCTCAGACTTGCTTGAGAATCTAGAGGCGTCTTCAAGATTGTACCACCAGATTCTGCTTGGAGGACCCATTTCTCAAATTCCATCAACAATGAGGCAGCAATATCTTGCACCATAGTTTGCAAATGTAATTCCTGAGTTTGCCGATCAGCAGGGGGAAACAATACTATGTTACTCCCCTTAGAACTCTCTTCTTCTAGCTGCAACACAATTAGAATAAACCAATTGCATCGTGTCATGGCATATATATGAAAGATTTGAAAGATTTAGTGGTGGGAAAAGGGTAAAAAAAATCCAAATAGAAGATGGTGTTTTATTTTTTTCTACAATAATTTTGATTTTTTTTTTTTTTAATATCACGGTAAGTTAATCAAGAATGAAATTTCAACTACAGACAGAAGAGCTCATATCCAAGTAAGGACACGGTGCTATAGTACATAGGGCGGCAAATGAACCAAGCCGCTCGCGAGCTATTTGAATCTCGACTCTGTAAAAGTTCCTTCGAGCTCATTTAAAAAGGCTCGTTAAATTAAACGAAACAAACTCAAGCTTAATTATATTTGGCCCGCTAGCTCGTGAGTAGGCTCATCATAAGTTCGTTCAAATTAAACTTATAGTTTGATTTTGATTTTAATTTTTATGCATATTCTTATGACAATATAGAAATATTAAATAAACTTATTTGTTTAAAGATTCTAGTAGATATTAGGGGTGTAAATGAGCAAACAGTTCGTGAGCTATTCGCTACCCGACTCGATAAAAGCTCGCTCGAGCTCGTTTAATAAACGAGCAAACTCTAGATTTATGGTATTCGGCTCGTTAGCTCGTGAGCGGGTTCGTTAGTGAGTTCTAGAGTGAGTTCGTTATTAAACTCGTATAAATTAAACTAATAATTTGGTTTTAATTATAATTTTTATACTTGTTCATATGAAAAATATAGAAATATATATATAAACTTATTTATTTACGTATCTTAGTAGGTGTATTATATACTTTAAAAAATATTTTATTTTATTTCTATAATAAAGTAAAGATAATTTAATTAATAATTAATATCTTTTGAGCTCGTTTAAGCTCGATTAAACTCGAAAAAGCTCGCGAGCCATCGATATGTTCGTTAAAAAAGCTCGAGCTCGATAATAAATGAGCAAGCTTAAATTCTCTAAACTCGACTCGACTCGACTCGTTTACAGCCCTAGTAGATATATTATGTGATTATACAATACTTTATTTTATTTTTGTAATAAAATGGAGAATAATTTGATTTATAATTAATATCGATTGAGTGACTTAGTTAAGCTCAAAAATGCTCGCGATCAATCAATATATTCGATATTAAAAAAAAGCTGGAGCTCAACTCGATAACAAACGAGCCAAACTCAAACTCTCCAAACATTTCGGTTCATTTGCAGCCCTAAGTACATTCAATTGTATTGAACTCCCCAAGTGAAACTCTACTTGATTAAAACTGCATTTGTACTAGACAGTGTTCATGAGTGAATATCACTGCCTACAAAAATAACTAACTACTGATTACTTAATATTAAGCTTATTTAGGGGTGTATGATATAGAAAGAAAAATTACTGTCTTTCTTGGTATCTCAAATTCTCATTATAAAAAACAATAAATAATCCAGTAAGAGAAATCTGAATCAGAGTATGATAGGATATGATCTTCAGCTATAATCCTTATCAGCTATCGCAATAATACTTATTAATACTAACCTGGGAATCCCCTGGGCAGAAGGCGAAGCATCGTTGAACTAGTGAGGAAGAATAACTCTTACAGGCGGCAGTGAACTGATTGGCGACGGAGAGGAGATCAGGAGAGGAAGGGCAGTGGCAAAGGCCGATGACAGCGAGGATCTTGCGGTTGGATTGGAAATCCTCCCAGGGAGAGGGCGGAGAGTCACCGAGCATGAACTTGAAGCGTAGGCTGCCGGAATCCCACGGCTGGTTTGCAAATGGGGATTTCTGGTGCTCAGTGTAGAAGGAGCTGATGGAGTTGAGGGGGACGGTGTGGTGAGAGAGAAGCATGGCAGCGTAGTCCTGGAAGAGAGGCGGAGGGATGGCCGCGATTGGAAGGACCGCCACTCGAATCATACTGCTCGTTTCGATGCTGGCGTCGGGTTCCATTTTCGGATCTGTAAGACTGCAAAGTGTGTGAACTCTGTGAAAATTGAAGGGCAGTTTCAAAGCACAACTTGTTATGCCTTGTTTGGTCAAAGAGTCGTAATACTATATTCCAATCGTTATATGGTGGTGCACTGCACCCGGGCACCGCACCGTATTCTATTACATTGGTCTGTAATAGAATAGTATTCGGAATAGTAGTATTAGTTGAGATTCTGAATTCTAGTTGGGTATTCGGAATTCTAGAATTTATCATTCTTTACCTTTTACTATAAAGGTCTAATTATGTATGGAAATTTTGAATTCTAGTTGGGTATTCAGAATTTTAGAATTTATCATTCTTTACTTTTTACTATAAATGTCAAATTATTTCTGAAAAATGAGTGATAATGTATTATTATATTATATTTGATGTCAAATCATGTCTGAAAAGTAGGTGGTGGTGTATTATTATATTGTATTAGTAATATTTAATTATTTAATTGTAAGATATTGTTGTTTGAGTATTTAATTTTTGAGTTTCAGAACAAACGAGTGTTCGGTATTCAGAATACCGAATTCAGTATTCTAAATGCTAGGACAAACATGGTTAATTTCATTAATTATGCTTCGCCTCACATATTTTTATTAATTGCATTTTAAAAAACAAAACTTTCTCTTCAAGCATAAATGCAATCGCGCAAAAACAGTTGGCAAAATAGTTGTTCATTCACTTTTTTTTAAATACTAGAAGAATACATAAATTTCGTCCAGTTTTTCCCTTCAAAATTGCAGATAGCAACAGATAAAATACCTAAATTTGAGTTGTGATTCAATTTTTACTTTTATTGTATTTCATTTTCGTACTTGACTGATTTTACATCAGTTTTTAGAGTATTCTCCCCCTGCCTCTGATGTATACATCACTTGAAGCTGTAGGTATATTAGTTCAGATGTGTCAATTTTGTGTTTGTGGTTGTATCATTATTTTTCGTCGTTCTGTTGTTGTGTACATGGTTTGAAAGTTGTAGGTATATTAGACCAGATGTGCCTGCACATTTTGTGTTTGTGGTTGTATCATTATTTCTCGCCTTTCTGTTGTTGTGTACATGGTTTGATAGCTCTAGGATATCAGACCAAATGTGCCTGTATATTTTGTGTTTATGGTTGTGTCATTGTTTCTCACCTTTCTGTTGTTGTGTACATCGCTTGAAAGATGTAGTTACATTAGACCAGATGTGTATGTACATTTTGTGTTTGTGGTAGTGTCATTATTTTCGTCTTTCTGTTGCTATGTACATCGCTTGAAAGATGTAGGTACATCAGACCAGATGTGCCTGTACATTTTGTGTTTGTGGTTGTGTCATTATTTCTCGCCTTTTTGTTGTTTCGTACGTCGCTTGATAGATGTAGGTACGTCAAACCAGATGTGTTTGTACATTTTGTGTTTGTGGTTGTGTCATTATTTTTTGCCTTTTTGTTGTTGTGTACGTCGCTTGAAAGATGTAGGTACATCGGACCAGATGTTTCTGTAAATTTTGTGTTTGTGGTTGTGTCATTATTTCTCACATTTTTGTTGTTGTGTGCGTCGCTCGAAAGTTGTATATATATCAGACCATATGTGCTTGTACATTTTATGTTTGTGGTTGTGTCATTGTTTCTCGCATTTCTGTTGTTGTGTACGTTGCTTGAAAGTTGTAGGTACATCACTGAGGATCGAAGCTTCGTCTAAGAGAGCAAAAAACCAACTAAAAATGGCACAATCTTTAGGGAGAAGGTCAAGACCAGGATGTCTTTGAACCAACTCTTTGAGATGATAAGTAATATGTCAGATGAGCAACGTCAAGCTGTCAAAGACATTGGTTTTGGAGGCTTGCTGGAACTGAAGATATCTCATATTGATGCACGACGAGATAGATATGTTGTTGAAAAATATAACTGTAACGCTCCACTTTTGAAAAAAAAATATAAACTTTAATTTTTCATAAACAAAATTTCAAAAAAGGGCATGAGTTTTCAATAAGTCACAATAATCGAATAACTTGAGCGGAAGCATGAATAGAACTTAAATATTTATTTAAAAAGAGGATATCCACTCGATGAATCAAAATAGCAGTAACTTGACTGTTCACGACGCTTAAACAGAAAAATAAGTCTCAAACTTTATTTGAAACTTGACAACAAATAAAGATACCAATCCATAGATAGGAAGATAAAACTAAACTCGAATATAAAAACATCTTCTCATCCACCGCCTCGTACCGTGTCCCAACTCCTCAACCTAAAAAGATTGATAAATATGGTGTGAGCTTTTAACTCGCTCCGTGAGGATTCGTTTGTCGATATTAAATACCAATCATATAAAACCATAAATAAATAGCTACAACACACTATCTGTTGTTCATAGATGTTGGTCAACCATAGATTTAGCTCAAAACATACTGTGGAATGTTGCATTGAGACGTAGATAATTCATATAATTGCATTTAACATAGAAAAACATCAAATTTTTGAAAAAGAGTTTAGAAAATAACCCCCACCTTTATATGTAGTTTAGTAAAAAAATAAATATATATGCTCGTGGTTGAAAAACTCTAGATTCAAAAACCCTCGTTTCCTACATTGAAAAAATAACTTAACTTAACACTTGTCTTTAAAAATAGATTTTGACTAATTGAAAATATAATTAAACCATAGCCATGAATCGAACGTCTGGTCAGGAAATTAAATAAAAAGATTAACATAATTATTTTTGTAGGGTTCTTAAAATTGGTGGGTGAAAGTGTAAAAATAAAAAGGTTATGGACTGAACTGAAAGGGCAGCAAACTATGGGGGCTTAATCAAGGTTTCTATAAGATTGAGGGCTAGATTTGGGGTTTTTGGTAAACTAGGAGCTCAATTGAATAAAGTTAAAAAACTTTGGGGTCAATTGGTAATTTTTGAAAAGTAGCTGGGTCATAACCAACCCCAACCCCTGTGTCTCTCCTAGGGATGACAATAAACTCGGTTAAAACGGGGACCCATCCGCCCCCGCCCTGACGGGGACGGGGATTACCCGCTTTAAGCGGAATGGGGATAGGGCGGGTATGGAATTACGGGTTTTTGCAGGGGTGGGTATGGGGATGGGGATAATATCCCCCCGCCGGGTACCCACGGGTACCCGTCCCCGTTTGAGACCCGCATATATTATTACTTAAATATTTATTCCTTTTATATTTTGGACCATTTTTTAATGTAATAGACTAAATATTTGTCATGCTATTTGAACTTTCTAGTAATTTTCTTTCTTTATATTTAAGTAGACCTAAAAATCAAGCCCCGTGAATTTTTTTTAAGTAATGATATGTGGGCAGATATAAGAGGGTACAAATCGAGTATACAACCGGGGGCGGGTAATAGGGTATTGCGGAC
>BMAC01000061.1:1611100-1647856 GCA_014905375.1 Phtheirospermum japonicum | reverse complement strand
CTTCAGGCTTGTTTTCAATTGAGGCTCTTCAGGAAAATTTGAACGCTCTCTTATCCTCACCTGACTTTTTGGATTTGTTTGGAAAAAACACTGATGCCAATTGTTACCCGATGAACCCAATTTCTGAAACTTCGAAAATTCAGAAATCGTATGCTGCGGCTGCTGCGACCTCGACACCCAAAGTTCACGAGTTAAGGGATTGTGGAATGATTGATTACTCCGGCGAATTTCCGGAGATAATTTACACCCGTCCAGATGTGATGCATGGCTCGACGGATTTTACGAATGCTCTTGTCGGGAAATTCTCTCGTGGTAAACCCACTATGGAGGTAATTCGTTCCAATTTCTCATCTAAGGGTTATCCCGGCTGCAAGATTACTGATCTTGATTCCCGTCATGTTTTAATTCAAGTGTTTAATGACGAGCTTTTTGTTAAACTTTGGTTAAAGCGTGAAGTGTCGCTTCTTAATTTTCCGATGCGAATCTTTAAATGGCAGCCGGATTTTGATTTTAATGCTGAATCACCTATTGCTCTGGTCTGAAAGAAAGTGTTATCAGGGTCAGTGCTTGAGATAAAGTATATATCAACTTATTACCTTTATGACTTTGTTGTGTTTCAATTGGAAAATCATTGATTTGATGGAGTATTTTGAATATTAAAATTGTGATATTATTGTTTATGTGATTCATTTACTCTCCCCTTAATTCTATTTATTTTACAATAGCTAATGTGGCTGTTGTCTGAAATCTGAATCTTCATATTTGGAAATGAAAACTATTTTTAGCTATAGATTTGGAATGTGTTATTCACAGTGCCAAAAGGGGATCGCGATTGCAGAGTTGGGGAAAAATCGAATTAGTACCTGACATGTTCAAATTGGCTTCCGAAACGTTTGGGCTGTTATCAGTGTCGCTTGGGGACGTCGTGACTGAGGTGAAATTGGTCGGAGCAGCGCCGTCGTGTTTTTTCGCCGGAAATGACGAAAAGGGGATCTTGGGTCAATTTCTGCGATTTTTTTGAATTGGGGGGAATAGGTGATGAATTGATGCCAGAGTTGTTTGTGAGATGTCTCGCCTTCACGGGAGGAGGCTGAGATGGGGTTGAATTTGGCCGGAGTAGCGCCGGCGTTCTGCGGATGCAAAAGGGGATCTTGGACCATTTTCTGAAATTTTTTCGAATTGGTGAGAGTGGGGGAAGAATTGTTGCCAGCGGTGTTGGGGATAGGCTCGCCATCAAGAGAGGACGCTGAGGTAGGGTTGAATTTGACCGGAAAAGCTCCGGCGTTCTTCAGGAGCAAATCGAAGAAACGGGAAAATAAAGCGACGTGACTTGAGTTTTGAGAATTGCCAGTCTTGTTTATGGCTGCAGTTGGGTTTAACTGGTGGGACGGAGTGTTTTCCACAACTTTTTCAGGCATGGGTGTGACGCCATCGCCGGTGAGATGTGGCGGAGGTAGTCAACGGGCAAGGAAAAATGAAGAGGAAAAGAAGGGGATGAATAGAGATATGTTTAGAATGGACGGTGGAGATCAGTAGATCAATGAGCACAAGGATTCGTGACGTGGCGTTGGATTTTTTTTATTCGTATTTTTAATTTATATATACATTCTACGGCGGTTATTTGAGAACCGCCGTAAAAACTTAAACATTTTACGGCGGTTTTGCCAAAACCGACGTAAATACTGGAGGCCAGCTGAATTTAACGGCGGTTTACAAAAAACAGCCGTAGAATGTTCGATATTTTACGGCAGTTTTTTGTAAACCGCCGTTAAACTTAGCTGACCTCCAGTTTTTACGTCGGTTTTGTGAAAACCGCCGTAAAATAACCTTTTTAACGGCGGTTTTAGCCACAACCGCCGTTAAAAGTATTTTTAAGGCGGTTTTCAGTGAACCGCCTTTAATTAACAGCCTTAGAAAGCTGTTTTTGTAGTGGTGTTTGTATATTTTTGATATGTGCTAGACTAGTACAAAAGAGATCTATATATACAGACACAATTCTTAAATGGTCCTGGTAATGTGCAGAACAAGAAAGGAAAAAGAGTATTACAGAGGATTAATTGTAGCAGCAGAATACGTAACCAAAAATAGAAAAAAGAAAGTATCAATCATAACAATAAAAGTTGATTCCTTCACTCCCCCTCAAGTTGGCACGTGAAGGTTACAAACGCCCAACTTGCCGACAAGATACCGGAAATGTGATGCTTCTAACGCCTTCTTAAAAAGGTCGGCAATTTGATATTCTGTCGAGATTTTGCATGGAAGTATGTCATTGGATTCAACGCGTTCTCGAACGAAGTAACAATCCATCTCGACATGTTTTGTCCTTTCATGAAAAACAGGATTATTAGCAATGTGGCAGGCTGCTTGATTGTCACAAAAAAGAGGTGTGGCGGTGTTTTGAATTGCTTCTATGTCCTGGAGCATCCATCAAAGCAATATAATTTCGCTTACAATAGTCTCCATCGCTCTATATTCTGCTTCAGCCGAAGAACAAGATACGATGGATTGTTTTTTTGTATGCCAAGAGATGGGAGCATCACCCAAAGTGATGAAATAACTAGTACATGAGCGCCTTGTCATAGGACATCCCCCCCAATCAGCGTCACAGTAGGCCTCGAGTTGAAAATCATTATTTGCCGGGAGATAATGTCCTTACCCTACCGTTGTCTTCAAAAATCGAAGGATCCGCATAGCTGCCTCCATATGTGTGTGGCTAGGGGCTGTGATAAACCGACTAAGGTAGTTTACCAATAATTAGATGTCCGAATGAGTAACGGTCAGGTACAAGAGTCGTCTAATTAATCGTCGATATCGAAGTGGGTCGACGTGGGGGTTATTATCATTGTTCGTCAAGTGCAAATTATGTTCTATTGGAAATATGCTGGGTCGATTTCCCTGTAAACCGCTTTCCTTCAATATATCAAGAGTGTATTTCCTTTGTCTTAAGACTATGCCTTTCGCCGAGCGCGCAACTTCTATGCTGAGGAAGTATTTTAAAGGCCCCAAGTCTTTTATGCCGAACAACGTGTCCAAGTGTTTCTTTACGCTTGCAATTTTATCATCATCATTTCCCACCAAGATAACATCATCTACGTATATTAGTGCTGCCACATAAGTATTTTTCTTCTTGAAAATGAATAAGGAGTGGTCTGCTCGTGATTGCTTGAAATCGACATCAACTAAAGCCCGAGTGAACTTGTGATACCAGTTTCTCGAGGCTTGTCGTAGACCGTATAATGACTTTCGTAGCTTGCATATGCGCGTCTCCCCCTTTTTCGCAAATCCATGTGGGATCTTCATATATACATCTTCCGACAAATCACCATGTAAGAATGCGTTGTTCACATCGAGTTGGTGTATTGCCCAATTTTTCTTTGTTGCTATAGCGAGAAGAGCCCTCATCGTGACCAGTTTTGCAACAGATGCAAAGGTCTCGTGGAAGTCGATCCCTTCAATTTGAGTAAAGCCTTTTGCCACCAATCGGGCCTTGTAACGCTCGACTTCCCCATTTGATTTATATTTTATTTTATAAACCTACTTCGAGTCAACGACCCCTTTCCCTAGTGGTAGTGATTCTAAGGTCCACGTGCCATTTTGTTCCAAAGCCTCAATTTCCCTTTTTATGGCCTCGCACCATCATTCATCTCTTACAGCCTGATGAAAAAACTTAGGCTCATCATGTGAAGTGATGGCCGCAAGGTAACACTTGTGAGCGGTAGAAAACTTATCATATGAAACAAAATGTGATAAAGGATATACCTCTGAGGTTCCTGAACTGGGAGTGGTCTGCGAATGGTCAACGGAACTAGGCAGATCAATATCATACGATTCGAGGTGTTTAGGCTGTCTTTTGGTCCTCTCGCTCCTTCGTGGGAGTCCAGTAGTAAATTCAGTTTCTCCATTCGACCTGTTTTCATGGCGGGCCATATCAGTAGCGATGGGACTGAACTCACGTTCTCTGTCAATGTTGGGCCCAGACATGTGCGTCAACCCATCCGAACTATCCAGGTCTTGCGTGTGGGTTGGGATCCTGGTTTCATTTCGAAATGGTTCAAAACCATCAATATCCCATTCTTGTGTCCCTTTATGGCCAAAATGTTCCACTGTATCTTCAGAGTCAAAATCTTTGAATGGGAAAATACTTTCAACAAATCTAACATCACGGGATATATACGTTTGTTTATTTTCCAAATCGTACACGCGATACCCCTTTTGAGAGTGTGGATATCCAATGAAAATACATCTTCTCCCCCTCTCGTTAAATTTATCTACCCCCTTCTTATTATCTTTTACGTAAGTCAAACATCCAAAAACTCGCATATGTTCGTAAGATGGAAACTTTTTGAATAAAATCTCATAGGGAGATTGTGTTGAAGGACCCGCGAAGGCAACCTATTTATAATATAAGTGGCCGTTGAAATACACTCTCCCCAAAAAGTGATTGGTAATCCTGACTCGAATCGTAAAGCTCTAGCAACTTCTAATATGTGTCTATGCTTTCGCTCGACTACCCCATTTTGTTGAGGCGTGTCAGTGCAAGATGTCTCAAGCAAAATCCCATTATCACAATAATAATCTATCATGCATCTAGATTGAAATTCAACTCCATTATCTGTTCGAATTTTTTAAATATTTTTCCCAAACTGATTTTTTACCATATTGCAAAACATGATTAGAAGTGACTTACTTCAGATTTATTTTTCATGAGAAAAACCCACATGCCTCTACTAAAATCATCAACCACACTCAAAAAATAATGTGCCCCAGTTGAGGAGGGAGTTTTATAACTTCCCCAAATATCACAATGGATGAGTTCAAAATAAGAGGTGGTGTGTATGCTGCTATTAGGAAAAGGAAGTCTAGTCAACTTAGCTCTCAAACAGGAGTTGCAATGCTCACCATTCTTTCCAAGATCATTATTAATATTATTAAAATTACTCGATCTCAAACATGAAGCATGACCTAATCTTTTATGCCAAGTCCGTGAATCTGCAGTAACTGACATTGCTACGCCTTCTCGATTCGTCGATTCCAAGTAGTACAGACCATTGCAGTGCCTACCCATCCCAATCAGCGTCCTCGAAGGTAAGTCCTGCATAACACAATAATCGGGGAAGAATGTGAGAACACAATTGAAATCTCTTGTAAGACGGCTAACCGAGAGCAAATTACACTCAAACTTAGGAATATTCAAAACACCACTTAGTTTCATCCCATTAAGTAAGTTGGTGTCACCAACACTCACAACATGAATCTTTTCTCCGTTAGGGATTTTAACCAGTGTTCCAGCCCCAATTCCTGTTTGGTTAACAAGTATTTCACTATCTCATGTTATGTGTTTCGTGGCCCCCGAATCAATTATCCAAGTCTTTAGGTTATTTATCTTACCGGCCATATTAACTGAGGATAATTTTGTTGTGTTTGCTTAATTTTTGGACTGTAATTCTGGACTGTAATGGATATTAATTTATGTATTATGATGAATTAGATGGTGCTTGGAAAAGAAGATATGATAGAAGAGAGAGAAATGAGAGAAACTGATAGAATAGTACTCCAAAACTTACATTTTCGTTTCATTTGTTACCCTTAAATAAGGTACAACTTACACATCATGTTTTGGGACCACAAAGCCAAGATTCCCTTTACAAAATATCTCCAAATTGAATAAGTAAATTAACAATAATAATAGAATTGAGAATGACGTCTTTGCCCCTTAGCCCTCTTCATTTATCGCCCTTTTGGTCCTCCTGTCCAGCAATACACGCGCCGCCACGTGTCATGATTCTTATTGGCGACCGAAATCTCATCAACTCGGCCCGGACTTGGATTATCTTCCGTCATTTTGATCCCCAATTCCATCAACCAAATTAGGGTTCTTACCAATTTCCCCTTTTTCTGCTCTCCAAGGCCTGTATACACAACAATACCCCCCCCCCCCCCCCCCCCCCGAATTTGAGATTCTCGTCCTCGAGAGTCGAAAGCTGGAAACTTGTGGCGGATATAATCGACATCCTCCCAGGTGGCGGCAGGTGGTTCGCGGTCATCCCAGCGGATCAATATCTGAGGCACCGGTTCCTGTTGACGAGTTATCACCCTTGAATCAAGCACTTCGTAAGGCTGGAGTTTGAAGCAACCATCTGGACCCGTAGGAGGTGGATCCCTACATACAGGTACCCCAGTAAGTACCTGTCCCTTGAGCAGAGAAACATGGAACACCAGGTGAATTTTAGACCCTTCAGGTAGCTTCAAGCGGTAAGCAACCTCCCCAATCTTTTCAATTATTTCATATGATCCAAAAAACCTAGCAGAAAGTTTTAGATTTTTCCTAACCACCACTGAATTTTGCCGAAATGGTTGTAATTTGAGAAAAACAAAATCACCTATTTCAAAAGATTTGTCCTTCCTGTGTTTGTCTGCATAAGCCTTCATTCGCTGTTGTGCTAGTGTCAAATTCTCCCTGATCACTTCAGTAATGTACTATCTTTCTTGCATGCATGTTTGTACATCTTTGTTGCTAGTGTCTAAATAGGAAGACAGGTTGTAGAGTGGGGGTGGGTAGCCATAGAGTGCCTCGAAAGGTGTGAGATTTAGGCCAGTGTGAAAGTTGGTATTTTACCAGAACTCTGCTAATGGTATCCATTTGGCCCATTGTTTAGGTGTTTTATGAACCATACATCTTAAATAACCCTCTAAACTCTGATTCAACCTCTCACTTTTCCCATCTGATTGTGGATGGTATGCTGATGTCATGTCCAACCTAACCCCCATTAGTTTGAAAAGCTCTTGCCAGAAATGGCTAGTGAATATCTTATCCCTGTCAGTCACCATGCTAACAGGCATGCCATTGGAGTTTATAAATAGTGTCTAGGAAGGTCTGAGTCACATCCATTGCTGAAAAGGGGTGAGATAGGGTTAGGAAGTGTGCATACTTAGTGAACCTGTTAATAACCACTAGTATCACATTTTTGCAATAGGACATAGCAAACCCTCAATGAAATCCATGGTAATGTGGGTCCAAGCCTGTTCTGGGATAGGTAGAGGTTGGAGTAGGCCAGGGTAGGCTTCACACTCTGGTTTGGTCATCCTGCACACCTCACACCCTTGCACTGTATTAGTCACATCCTTCTTCATTCCAGGCCAATAGAAAACCCTCTTAAGCCTCATATAGGTCCCTTGTATACCAGAATGTGCCCCAAAAGCAGAAGAGTGCATAGTCTGAGGATAGATTGCCTTAACTCATTGTCTGCACCCACTGCCAATCTGTTCTTATATCTGAGTACTCCTTCCTTCAAGGTGAATTGAGGGTAGAAGTTAGAGTTTATGGTGTTAGCCCCAATGATTTTTGTCATGTAAGCATCCCCCTTATAACTCTACACCAATTGTTGTACCCATGTTGGAGTTACAGTAGATATAGCCTCACAACTACCTTCTACCAGGTTTAATCTGGACAAAACATCATCCACTCTATTATCACTCCCCTTCTTGTATTCAATAACATAGTCTAGACCAAGGAGCTTGGTGATCCACCTCTGTTGGGTTGGTGTCATGATTTTCTGATCTAGTAAGTGTCTCAATGCCTGTTGATCAGTCCTTATGGTGAATTTATTACCCCGTAGATAGTGTTTCCACCTCTGTATTGCCATGAGAACTGCTAAAAACTCCCTTTCATAGACTGAAAGTGCCTGATTCCCAGGGCATAGTGTTTTACTCATGTAAGAGATAGGCCTCCCCTCCTGCATCAATACAGCTCCCACTCCAGTGCCACTGGCATCAGTTTCCAAAACAAATGTTTTCTTAAAATTAGGTAATACCAACACTGGGGCACTTACCATTGCATCTTTGAGTTTATTGAAAGCCAAATCTTGTTGTTCACCCCAATCAAACTTACCCTTCTTCAACAGTTCGGTAAGTGGTCTGCTCAGGACCCCATAACCCTTCACAAATTTCCTGTAGTACCCAGTCAGACCTAAAAATCCCCTTAGTTGCTTGACAGTAGTAGGTGCTGGCCACTGGATCATACTACTGGTCTTGTCTGGATCAGTGGACACCCCTTGTTGTGAAATGATATGGCCTAAATATTCTATTTCCAGCCTCTCAAAGCTGCATTTGATCCTTTTAGCATACAGTTTGTTCTCCCTTAGTTTGTGTAAGACTTGCCTCAAATGTTCCTTATGCTCCTCAAGGGTCTGACTGTAAACCAGAATGTCATCAAAAAACACCAGAACTGATCTCCTTAGGTAATCATTGAAAACCTAGTTCATTAGAGATTGAAAGGTGGCAGGTGCATTGCACAACCCAAAAGGTATAACCAAGAACTCATAATGACCATGGTGAGTTCTAAAGGCTGTGAGGAACCTGTGTTCAGGTTTCATAAGAATCTGAAAGTATCCTGACCTTAAGTCAATTTTGGAAAAGTACTTAGTTCCATGCAGTTCATCTAGTAACTCATCTATCACAGGGATAGGGTGGTCATGCTCAATTGTGAGCTGGTTGGGGTACCTGTAATCCACACATAACCTCCAAGTAGAGTCCTTTTTCTTAACCAGTATGACAGGGGATGCAAATGGCTTTTACTGTTCTGAATAATTCCACTTTCTAGCATTTCCTTGACAATTCTTTCTATCTCATCCTTATGTTCATGTGTGGTCCTGTAAGAGTATTGGTGCTTTGGTGAGCTGTCAGGTTTTAACAAAATTTGGTGTTCAATTCATCTCTCTGGTGGCAACCCCTGTGGTTCAGCAAATACATCTTCATACTCATCTAGTAGAGGTCCCAATATAGGATTGCCTTCCTGGTCTGTCTTCTGCATAGTGACCCAATACAGTTCTTGTACCTCCTCCCCCTCATCTGACTGTATCAACTTATATAAGGCAGGTCCTGTAATAAGGTGGAGCTCAGGTTGGGTAGTGAGAGCATGCAACTTAACCCTCTTCTTTCCAGCATTAACTATAACTGTCATTTTTTCATAATCCAACTCTATAGGGGTGCAAGTTTTGAGCCAATCTCCCTCCAGAATCAGATCACAACCCTTATGTTGTAATAGTCTCAGTGGATATGTGAATTTTTGTCCCTGTATATCCCATTGGAATTCCTCTGCCCTGTGTGAGCTGGCCATCTTTTGACCATTAGCTACCTTTACAAGTATGGGTTTCACCCCTTCCAACCTACACCCTAGCTTCTTAGCAGTTTCTTCTTGCATAAAACTCAGGGTGCTTCCTGAATCAATAAGAATGTGCAACTGATGACCACCACAATAGCCCATCATCCTCATAGTAGTAGTTCCTGATTCACCTGAGAGGGTATTCAATGTCATTTGAACTTCTTCCAAATCTGCAGGGGTTTCCATTAATGGGTCTTGATTGTCTTGCATGTGTGAGCACTGCTGTTCTTCCTCCTCAGTCATTATCATATAGGTAATCATGTTCTTGCACCTGTGGCCATAGGAAAACTGCTCATCACAGTTGTAACATAGTCCTTTCTCCCTCCTAGCATCCATTTCATTAGCAGAGAGCAGTTTGATAGGTCCCTTGTTGCCCTGAGGTGTAATTGTTTTGATGGGAGTTGCTTGAGCTACCTCCACCCTGTTTTTAGGAGGGTAATAGGTTCCTTGATTCACCCTGGTGGCTCCTTTTACTTTCCTGGTGATGGCATCAAGTGTGAGTAGCTGTTCTCTGCCTAAATCTATAGTGTGTTGCAGGGTGTGTGGGTTAAACATGGTGATGAATGCCTACAGTTCATCATTCAGTCCACTAACAAAACTAGCAATAAAGTACTCTTCAGAAAACTGCCCATGATTGCCCATTAACATACATGACTTGAGCTCCTCAAACCTCTCAACATATTCTTCATAGTTGCCATGAAATTTCAGTTTATTAAACTCAGCAATGATTTTAGATTCCTTTAATTCCTCAAACCTTACAGATATCAAATCAATGAACTGAGCCCATGAAACATCTCCTAACCTGGTACCCCAATTCTGATACCACAAGGCTGCCTTCCCCTCAAGATGCATAATAGCCAAGTTTACCCTTGGTGGATTTGGTATGTTAGGGATTAGTTTAAAGTAGCTATTGCACCTAAATATCCATGATCTTGCATTATTGACATCAAAATGGGGAAAATCAGTTTTGGGAATAGGGCTTATAACCTGACTGGTAGTGTTTTCTCTGTGCCTTGTAATAACTTGATTTCTGTGATTAATTCCTTCAATTGCAGGATGTGGTGGTGGCTCCCCCAGAATGGATTCTTCAGTATGTCTCTTCCCTTGATTTGGATTATGCAGTTGAAGTTGAATAGCAGCGAGGACTGTTTTCAATTGGTCAAACCTATTGCTGATCCCAGAAATCTGCTCCTTAATCTCAGCCTTGATTTATGTGATTTGTTCCTGCAGTTCATTGTTTGTGTTGGTCAATTGCTCCTGTAACTTGATCTCTGTTAGTTCCCTCTTTTTTGCTTCCATTTGGAGAGTTTGATCTTTTTTTTGTGTGCTTCTTGTAAATCCTTGAATCTTGTAATTTCTGCCATGCCCAAGAGTGTGCTCTAGATACCAGATGTTGTGTTTGCTTTATTTCTGGACTGTAATTTTGGACTGTAACGGATATTAATTTGTGTATTATGATGAATTAGATGGTTCTTGGAGAAGAAGATAGGATAGAAGAGAGAGAAATGGGAGAAACTGATAGAATAGTACTCCAAAACTTACATTTTCATTTCATTTGTTACCCTTAAATAAGGTACAACTTACACATCATGTTTTGGGACCACAAAGCCAAGATTCCCTTTACAAAATATCTCCAAATTAATTAAGTAAATTAAAAATAATAATAATAATAATAATAATAATAATAATAATAATAATAATAATAATAATAATAGAATTGGAAATGATGTCTTTGCCCCTTAGCCACTCTTCATTTCTCGCCCACTTGTCCTCCTGCCCAGCTGTCCACGCGCACCCCACGTGTCACGTTCTCATTGGAGACCGAAATCTCATCAACTCGGCCCGGTCTTGGATCATTTCCGTCATTCCGATTCCCAATTCTATCACCCCAATTAGGGTTCTTCCCAATTTCCCCTTTTTTCTTCTCTCCCCGGCCTGTATACACAACAAATTTCTCTTTATCGGTGGCAGATTGTGCATCCTTTCCCTGACTATTGAAATAATTCCAGCATTCTGTGAATTTGTCAAGTGGGATGCCAGGAATTGGGCTGCTAGTAGTAACCATATGTGCTTCTTTTGTGTTATTTTTCTGTTTCTTCCATGGTTCATCCCTTTTGCTATTCTCACGGTATCCCTTTTCTCCGGGCTTTGGATATCCGACAAGCTCGTAACATTCATTGATAGTATGATAGAGTTTCCCACAGTGCGTGCACTTCTTGGCTTCCCTGTGGTTGTCACGACGATCCCATGTCTCATGTCGACGCGCAGTTTGGAAGGCAGCAGCATCAATATTTGTTCTTACGGTAGAGGTGATTTGTTTCTGCCTCTCATCTTCCGAGACGATGTGAAAGGCGGTTCGTAGGGAAACCATTGGCCTCGTGCTTAAGATCTGAGTTTTCACGGTACCAAAAACCTCATCTAATCCCATGAGTAATTCATAGAGACGTTCTTTATCCCTCATCTCCGTCAATTGTTTACCAATATCGCAAGTGTAATTTCTATACTTGCATTTTAGTATTGGTGAAGTGGCCTGGAATTCGTCCCACAAGCCTTTTAGTTTTGTGTAATAGGCCGAAACTGACAACTTTCCTTGTCTTGTGACAGTTATTTCACGTTTTAACTCGAACGCCCTTGGTGCACTTGCACTGCCAAATCGTTCCCTCAAGTCCTCCCAGATTTCTCGAGCAGTCTTGGCATGCTTCACACTGGCACGTATTTCCTTGTTCATGGATGTTTGGAGCCAACCCCTTATCATGGCGTTGCACCGTTTCCATAGTAACCATTCTGACGAGCCTTCATCCGGGATAAGAATCGACCCGTCGACAAAACCATATTTGTTCTTTGTGTAGAGGGCATTGCTTATTTCGTCTCCCCAATCGGGGTAATTATCATCGCGAAGGAGATCGCTTGAAAAAATAATATATGGATTATCAGATCCAGAAATGAAGTATGGTGACATTCCATCAACCATGATTGATCCAGAAGATTTTTCAGTTGTTTCTTCGTCTTTCTTGGACATGATTAGAGAAGACGAGGAACAAAACTAAAAATATGGGGTAAAATATTTATTTTGCGGAATGTGGTCAATCGTTTTCCTGCTCTGGTGCCATGAAGAAAAAAGAGCACACAGAAAAATAATATATGTTCCGTATATTTTTTATATGTGCTAGTCTGGTACAATAGAGATCTATATATACAGCCACAGTTCTTAAATGGTCCTGGTAATGTGCAAAACAAGAAAGGAAAAAGAGTATTATAGAGGATTAATTGTAGCAGCAAAATACTTAACTAAAAATAGAAAAAAGAAAGTATCAATCATAACAATAAAAGTTGATTCCTTCAATGTCAGCTATGAATTTCGACTAGGTGGTAATTTCTGTCTTTTTATTACTGAGATAATTACATTAACCTGTGGGAAACATTGAAAAAAAAAAGGGTTTCGAGTTGAAAAGTTCAGTGAGCTGATAATTGGATTTACTGTTTTTTTTCTCTTAGAGCATCTTCATATTTGGAAATATAGTTTGTTTTTATGCTGGATAATTTATGTTCCCTCTGAGGAAACTTAGGTATAAATGTGGATGTGCTGCTTATTTATGGATAAGTTGAATTGATTAGATGAATTTTATCATTTATGTGGTACTCTGTGTATTTAATGTTATGTTCTATTATTGATTACTAGCGTTTTGCTTGCACTGATTGTGGTAAACAAGTCTTTTTGGGCAAGCACATCCTCTTCACCTCTCCCTTTTTTTTCTATGTTTAGATTTAGTTAAGCAATATTGATATCATGTTTAGGCATCTCCTTTAATGACTTTCTTTTGTTTTTTTAGTAATTTCTTGTTGGGATATATTATTTAATTGTTATTGATGACTAGCTGTAATTCTGTAATATTGATTTATGATTACAACTGAGCTCGTTGGATCATGATTAATCTACGATCTTAGGATAGTCGATTAAACGGATCAGAGAGGAACCCTCTTTTATCGGTAAAATAACAAAATGGTTTATTAAGGTATATGTATCTTGGGTTATTCGACATCGAAGTAGAAGCTGCAAGGTCCTATGCAATCATGAATTTTCAGATTGCTTATGAGACTTAGTGTTTATCCCCGAGACCAATTTCGTTTGATTAATTCTCATTGTCGAGCCTTCGTTTCATTTTTTTTTTTTTCTGTTTCAGGGCCTATGATCAAGCAGCCATCAAATGTAATGAACGAGAAGCGATTACAACTTTGTGCCTAGTAACTATGAGAGGGAGCTTATGAGTTCCAGAGATGAGGTATAAAATAAATTGTGTTTTGATATTTTCAGCCTTAATTATGGCTTGTTTGTATTTTTTTTATTTCTTATTTTTGCAAGAAAAACTAACAGACAATTGAGTTGGTGTGTTATTGATTATGGACTTATTTTTGCAAATGGACTTAAATTCGTCTTATCAGGGTTTTTAAGTTTGCAAAGATTTGCTAATGGGAACTTAATCTCAGGTTTAATGTGTACGGATTATTGCAAATAGTTATTATTTTATTATCAAGGTACGAACGCAAATGATTGATTAGCATATGCCATGATCGTCTACATAATCAACATCTTGGCTTAAATTTTATAATAGTGAGCTCGAAGTGGATCTTGATTCTTGGATATGATATTCTTTCTGAATTCCAGTTCTGGTTACGGTTATTAAATTATGTCTAATAGTCGTATACGGCATTTGTTAAGTGCATAGTAGTTATTTGGTAGAAAGCATATGAAACACTTTGGTGGTGTGCATATTGGATGAGTAAGGTTCTTTTTAACTAACTTGTTGTTTTACTTGTGTTTTTTATGTTGTTTTTTGCCATTGATCAGCTAATATCATTTGTAAAGTCCAAATATGTAATTGTCAAGTTTTAGTATTTTACCTCTGTTAATCTGTGTTCTTATAAAATAACAAAATAACAAAAAAAAAAAGAAATCCCTAAAAAATGAGGAAAAAGGGGAAAAACTTTAAAAAGTTATTTTATTAGCTTGTGTATATATGATTGCTGGGAATCTGCGCATCTGTTTCATGAATGTTAGGTTTATTTTATGCATGAATTCTTTTGTGGACGAATTAGCGTAACTCCTCTTCCCATTTGCTGCTTGTTTACATTTCCTCTCTATTACAGGCTTTAATCTATTGTTACGAACCCCCTTTATTTACTACTAATATGATTCTCTATTACATAATGGTTTTGGGGCTCTTCACATTCTTCAAAAAACATAGGACCCAAATCAATTTCAATTTTTTCCCTAGCATTCTAAAATGCTTGTTCACTATATTTTCTAGTTTCGCTATTTGTTCGTTAGAAAATAAAAGTCATTGAATTTTTTGGACATTTGTAGTCTCCAAATAGATGGAGCTACATCAAATTTTATTAACCCACATGGGACCTCAATATTCCTATCTTCGATAACTTATTTAGTCCATCTTTTCATAATATATTTATCAGGAATGACTGAAACACAATGAAGACTGAATAATCGAAGTGAATGGCAATAAAGAATATCAACCTCTAGAAACATCTTGCAAGTGCAAGATATAGCCATGACTATACTATTAAAATCAACCACGTGTCAAAAAACATCAACATGTATTTTAATACATTTAAATCTGACAAAACAGAAATATGAAAGTATGTAGTGGACTTCTGAAATTGTTGTTCAAATAATAGAGAAAATCTCGATTGTGTATACCTCTCTTGCATGTGTGAGCAATTTCACACAATCAACAACCATTGCAGGCACCCCTAGCAAGCACCGTAAGTCTTCCCCCATTCTCTTTACTCCTCCATTCACCAATAACATCAACAAAGCACTTGTAGAAATCACATACCTTGGAAGCCTCCTTGAAACAAAATTATTCGTAGTCTCACTCCTTTGGGATGATAAAACACCACCAGAGAAGTAATCCTAACTAAAGGCAGGACACCACTTATCTTTGCATTTATAAAGCTTTTGTAGCCAAGCATTGTTCTGACAGTTATATTGTGTAACCAATTTGCAATTAAACAACGAATACATCACCCAACCAGAAAGGTAAATCATATGAAAAACCAAAAATACATCACAATACTTAGAAAATTATAACATATACATCACACATATACGATGAGGATACATCATATGAAAGAAAAATATACATCATTAAAAAAGAACATGTAAGAAAAGATAAAAAGTCGGTGAGAAAATCATACCTCCTCCAATAAAATTCAAACTCAACCTCTGTATCAGTATATTTAGCAGATAATTAAACAAATCCATAAACCATACTTGACTTCTTAAATTCTTATATGTTTCTTTGAATTCTCACCAATATGCCATATACAAAGTCTACGACGAGATTTGGGGAAAACTTGAGCAATTATAGAAGACATAGCAGCGCATTGATCTGTCATCACAGTTTGGGGATAAACACCATCCGTAGATTTTAAAAATGTACTAAACAACCATACAAAGTGTTGAGAATCTTATTCTTGGCAATTTCTCCTTATTTTCCTTATTTAGTTATTTGTCTTTCTTGGTCTCAAAATAAATTAGGACTCTAGATTTATTTTCTAGATTGTGTTTAGGATTTTATTTAGTTTTCTAGATTGTGTTTAGGACTAGTTTACTTGTTTACCAAATTTAGGATTCTTGTCTATTTAAGACAAGAAGAAGGACGATTCATATCACATGACGCGAATGACTTAAATGCAGAAGCAAGTTGCAGCAAGGACGCAAGAGCAAGAAGAACATAAACACATAAAAGACTTGAGTCAACGATCCAAAACATGGACATCTTCGAAGTTGCATAACCAACGGAGAAGATCATCACAAGCGTCGCCACAAGTATTTTAGTATCAAGTGTTGATACTAGTGTTTTTCATATATTACTTTATTATCTTGTATTTGATCTTGAACGAATTAAAGTAATATAGTTTTCGAGTTTGTATACCCAAGTTCGTAAGCACGTTTGCTTACGGACGAGATTTAAATTGCTGTGTTCATTTACTTCTATTATTCCGTTGCTTTTATTTATACAAACTGTTTGATGTTAATTCGGGTGTTTTAACACCAGACTTAACATCTGTTTACTGATACTTATTTATAACATCCATAGACCTACAAATTTACAATTGTCATCTAGAGCTGGTTACTTGACGTACTAAGTATACTGATCCTTATTTTTGTAGGAAGCTATGGATGCTCAAGGAGATCCGCGACCTCCGATCCTTATTGGCGAGAACTTAAGTTGGATGGGAAAAGTCTCTGAAATCAAAGGATGAGTTGGCACATCAAGAATATTGATGAACGAGCATGGAGAACCATACTAGTTGGATGGGAAAAGTCACGCATCACTGATGTTGATGGTGATACCATCATCAAGAAAGAAGAAGAATGGACGGCTGATGAACTAGCCCTGTCAAATTGGAAATCCAAGACCATCAACACTCTCTATGGCTATGTCGATGCAAGCTACTATAAGGTGATCAAAAAGTGCGAGTCGGCAAAATATGCATGTGATGCGTTGCAGAGAGTGTGTGAAGGAACTCAAAGTGTCAAGAAATTAAGACTGGGGATGCTGACTGCTACTTTTGAGTCAATGAGGATGGACGAGAAAGAATCCATCATGGACTATGCCATGAGACTCTCAGATATTGCAAATGAGTGTGGAGAACTTGGTGAAGCTATGACTAACTCACGTCTTGTGGGAAAGTTGCTAAGATCCATCTCGAAGAAATTCAGCATCAAAGTGGTAGCCATTGAAGAAGCTAAAGACACAGACGATCTAGACTTCGACGCTTTAGTAGGCTCGCTCAAGACATTTGAGATGGAACACCTTGGTTCCAACTCAAAAGAGAAAATTGTTGCTCTAACTTTCGATGTCAACTCTGATGATGAAGATATTGATTGGAGAGAGCTACTAGAGAAGGTTGGTGTTACCACACTTGGAGAAGAAGAAGTGTCTCTTATGTCTCAACGGTTTAACAAGTACTTAAAGAAGAAAAATAATATTGGAGGATATAATTCAAAAGGCAAGCCAGAGATGTCAACACCAAAATCATCAGGGCGTACACTTGCCAAATTCCAATCTTCATCTTCAGAATCCAAGACTCCCAGTTCTCCAAAGCCCCTTAATGAAGTTCAATATCATGAGTGTAAAGGTTGGGGACATTACAAAAATGAATGTACAAACACTCTTAGGAATAAGAACTTGATTGAAAAGAGTTCAATGAAGAAGAATGCGATTCTGACTCATCTAAAACTGTTCCAGCCTTGTTTGCTAATGTTGTGTGGGATGACGACATTCATGTTGGTAACACCCAAACTAACACCCGGTGCCTGAATGTAAAAGTTGAAGAAACACTTGACAGTTATGAGAGGCTGAGAATTGAGTATGACAATTTATTTGCCAACTAGGGTAATCAAGTACTTAAAATCAAGTCTCTTGTGATCAAGGTGGACAAACTGACTCACGAGAAGGATGACCAACTCAATATAATTGTCAGACTAGAGTTGTCACCCACTAGAAAAGATGCTGAGCTAGAACGCGTGAAGACTGATTTAAAGAAGAACAAAGAAACCCTCTTGAACCTCAACAAGGGTAAGGCTAAGCTCGATGAAATCCTAGAATTAAGTGTCCCTGATTTATCGAAACATGGGATTGGATACAAGTCTGATCAAAAAATGCCAGAATCAAGCCCAAAGGTGGACAAGATCACAAGAAGAGAAGAAGACAATACGTTTGTCATCACTGTGGTGAATATGGTCACATCCAACCATTCTGCTGAAAGATTGTTGGCAAACAAAATCAGTTCAAGAGGTCAACGCTGACTGATGAGTCCCGTGATGATTTCTGTGTTCCTAACACCAAAACCAATACCAGAGTCAAACAGGTATGGGTAAAAAAGAACGAGATCAAATTCAACATGATTTGTTCATCTCTAAAGTCTCACATTCCTGGAGCCTGGTACTTCGACAGTGGATGTTCTAAACACATGAAAGGCTCGGAAGATCTTCTCTCAAACATTGTCAAGTTTCAAGGAGGAAAGGTAAAGTATGGTGGAGGTGCAAATGGCCAAATCAATGGCCAAGGAACTCTTCATGTTCCTGGTATTGCAAAGCTCAAAAACGTGTTGCTTGTTGAAGGCTTAACTGCGAACTTGATAAGCATAAGCCAATTGTGTGATGGTGGTTTCAGTGTCAAGTTCACCCGTGAAAAGTGCGAAGTTTATGACGAGGGCAATGCATGTATCCTTACTGGTCATAGGACTTCCGACAACTGCTACTAAATCAATGGTGATGTGTTCTGTAAGTTGTCTCAATTGAGTGATGCCGAGTTATGGCATCAAAAGATCGGGCATGTCAATTATAATATGTTGGAAAGATTGGCCAAGAAGGAAGTAGTGAATAGACTACATAAGCACAACACTAAAATCATTCCGGTCTACGAGGCATGTCAGAAAGGGAAGCAGGTCAGGGTATCTCATCCAAACGTGCAAAGTCTCATTACATCAAACTGTTTCGAACTTATTCATATGGATCTTATGAGTCCACTTGAAGTAGAAAGCCTTGGTGGTAAGAGGTATGTACTTGTGATTGTAGATGACTTTTCTCGATTTACTTAGGTAGAATTTTTAAAAGAAAAATCGGAGGCTTTCGCAGCATTTAAAAAACTTGCGAAAAAATTGTGTGTTCGCTTTGGTGCGAGTATAGGAAGAATTAGGTCAGACCATGGAAAAGAGTTTAAAAATGTATCTTTTTTGAATTATTGTTCCAAGGTAGGTATAAATTATGAATTTTCTTCACCCATCACCCCCCAACAAAACGGGATAGTCGAACATAAAAATAGATCTTTTGAAGAGATGACTAGGACTATGCTTATTTCAAATGGAATTGCAAAACGTTTTTGGGAGAAATCAATGAATATTGCATGCCACACAATTAATAGGGTGTATTTTAGACCTGATTCATGTGTTACTCCCTATGAATTATTATTGGGCAAAAAGCTAAACTTGAGATACTTTCATGTTTTTGGGTGCATTTATTATGTGCTAAATGATAGGAATCATCTTGTTGAACTTGATTCAAAAAGTGACAAATGTATTTTCATGGGATATTCTCGAAACAGTCATGCATGGAGAGTATATAATCTTAGGACGTGTTGCGTGATTGAGTCAGTCAATGTCAAGTTTGATGATATGATTAGTGGTGTTAGACCTACTGAAGATAATGATCTGGTTTATGATCAGAATCCTCAAGAAGATGTTATGGTTGGTGTAGATGAAACTGCAGGTGTAGAAACTGAAGATGCAGGTGGTGCGGTACTGGTGACTTGACAACAACTCAGGCTGCTCTAGAATCCGATTCAGATGAGGATGAGGATGATCCTGCTGATCAGATTGACTTACATCAGAGGGATATTCCCTCGAGAATTCAGAGGAACCATCCTACGGATCAAATCATTGGATATCTTGACGAAAAAAGCACAAGAAAGCGACAAATAAACTTCAGAGAGATGGTAAGATTTGTTTGCTTATCTACTACCTATTCTCAAATTCGAGAATCCTTGTTTCTTTCCAAAACAGAGCCAAAGCGTGTGGAGGATGGTCTAAAAGATGAATTCTGGGTAAAGGCCATGCAAGAAGAGCTGGACCGATTTGCTTTCTCGTCCAGAAAACTCACATGTAACTGATACGAAGTGGATTTTTAAGAGTAAAACAGACGAGGCGGGCAATATTGTGAGAAACAAGGCACGATTGGTTGCACAAGGATACACTCAAATTGAGGATATTGATTTTGATGAAATGTTTGCTCCAGTTGCTCGTATTGAATCGGTAAGACTCTTACTTGCTGCTGCATGCTATATGAATATGTCTCTACATCATATGGACATAAAAAGTATTTTTCTTAATGGAGTTTTAAGTGAAGAAGTATATGTTGAGCAACCTAAAGGGTTTGTTGATCCTCACAAGGCAGATCATTTTAAAATTAAAAAAGGCTTTGTATGGTTTAAAACAAGCTCCTAGAGCTTTGTATGAAAGGTTGACTCAATACTTACTTTTCTTAAATTTTAGACGTGGAGAAGTTGATAAAACCTTGTTTCTCCTTAAATCAAATAAGCACATTTTAATTGTCCAAATTTATGTAGATGATATCAAGCTTATTTGTTAATGTTGTTGACACCTAGCTTATGTGTCAACTGCAGGTTCATTCTAATTACAAGTGTCAATTTGTGGTGTATTGTAGATATGAGGTGTCATTCTCATATCATTTCTCTTGAAAAACTTCATTTTTGGTAATTTTTTCCTTTGTATAAAATAGTACTACTTTTTTTCTCTTTTTTCCATCTCCTTGGTCTACTAGGGTTATCTTTCCATGCCGCTTCTTTAAATTTCTTTTCTTCTGCAAACTTTTTTTTTCATTTTTTTTTTCATTCTTTTAATCCTGACAAGATCGAACACCAAAAATCTCATAAATCAAACGGGAGGAACAAAAAACCCTAAATCCCTAAAATCAAAACCCAAATAAAATCAAGTTACAAAAAAAAACAAAATTAAAAAACTGATAATTCTCACCTTCTCCCGTGATTCAATCTCGCGAAAACTTTTATGGTTTTTTTTTTCAAATTAGGTTTATAATCTCGACCTTTTATCTGTTTGCTCCTCTATTGATCCATCAACAATCAATTCCCATCCCACCCAACTTGGCGGATAATTCAAGAAATTCCAGGAAGAAAACAAAAGAGAATCTTTGTGGGCTAGAAGAGAGAGAAACGAGAGAGAGAGGGTTTCACAAGTGTTGTTGACTTTCCTCTCATTCTAGGCCTTTTTCTTGTATATATTGGAACTTTTTAGCTTTGATTTGAATATAACTCTTGTTTAAATTTCTTTCACATTCATATTTCTCTATTTATTTGCATGTCTTTGTAATAAAACTGCAATACTATATATTTTCTTACCTTTAATATCCAGATTATAATACTTAATACGCTTTTTTGGTATGAATGGATGCTTGGGAAGAAGTGGTGTCGATTAACTGTTGGGTAATTATTTATCAACTACTACTGCAGAACAGTGATTTGACGGCGGTTTTTAGGGACTTTTAACGGCGGTTTTTGAACCGCCGTTAAATTTTACGGCGGTTTTTCAAAATCGCTGTAAAAAAGTGGGATTTAACGGCGGTTCTGGAACCGCCGTAGAATGCAGCATTTTTACGGCGGTTTTTAAAAATACCTTCTAGAAAGTCTATTTTCTAGAACGAATATTTTACGTCGGGTTTGAAAACTACCTTCTAGAAAGTAGTAAAAAAATTTAAAAAAAAAAGAAATGAAAGCAGGTGCACTAAAATTGCCAATAATGAATATTTTGAATATATTGATTATTTTAATAAATAAATTAAGAATTAATAATCCAATATAATTAAGAATTTCCATCAACAGCATCCATGAACAGTTCAACACTAAAAACAAGAGACTAAAAAATAAAATGAAACATCTTCGCATTTCTAACTAAGTTCATCTACTTGTCCATAAGAACAACACTTCTGAGTATTATTATTAATCTGGCCAAGACACATATAAGGCACCTCATACTCATCAGTTGATCCAGGCTTTTTAACATTGCACTTCCTATCATACCTGCAACCATATTGCAATAATTAGCTAGCAACTAACACAGTTAACAACATAAATTAAATTAAAGCCCCTGATTACAGAATGGCCTGACTGAGAGAAAATAACTAAGTTGAAACATGAGATATGCACATACAGGACAGCTAGATACAAACAAATACATAAGGAAAGTAATATCTAATGAAGGTAACAGTTCTACATGCTTTCCATATGACAGCCGACTTGTGTTAATTTTAATATGTAAATGAAGTTAAAAACCTTAAACTAAGTTTAATTACAAAAAATACCCTAGAGGTCGACACTTCTTACAGAAAAACCCATTTTAATATTTTTACTATTTGTTTCTTTTTGTAACACCTTAAGTGGGCATTTGTAATTTTGAAAAATAGTTTAATTCTTTAGTAATTAAGCTGCAAAACCTCGAAGGGCAGTTTCTGTAATTTAACTGTTAGGACAATCATGCACCACTTCAATTACATCCAATTAGCATACCTTTGCCTTCTGAGATAACAGCCATCGACAATTCATTTTGTGAATTCAATTCGGAAAAGACTTTAATTCTCTGGAAGAACACACCTCATGATTTCAACTCTATTTGGAATCTTATACCGATACAAAGAAAAAGGAAACTTGGCATAGTTTACTTACACTTATTTGAGCTTCAAAATTTTGTCCAGCTTGAATATGTTTTTCAATATGTTTTTCAGGACCTCTTCTTCCAGCTGCGCATGATAATCTGTTGTTGATACCCTTCACATGGTTATGCTAGAATGTAATACGTTCAAGAAAACCAGTCAGAATCGTAATTAAAAAATACCAATAATAATAATAATATTAATAAAATCAGCTATGACTTCTCAAAGATTCAAAATCGGCTATATGCGAAATATATACGAAGGCACTACTTTCATTTATTTATTTTTAGAAAGGCTAAATCTTTGAGGTAGTTTTAAATATCACACACACACACACACACACAAAGGAAACTTATTAAGTGAGTCGAGATAACTCGGAGCCAGAAATATGTTTACATACCTAAGGCGATGTCGGTTGCAGGCAGTGACAAAAACCACAAAACCATCACGAATGCTCCGGAGAGCACGGAAAATCTGATTAAAAAAACAAACCATGAGATTAAAAACCAAAACATGCTAAACTCCAATCAGAAAATGCAGTTTCACAACAAATCACCTGCGAGAAAAGGTCAATCCAAAGCGAACGCCACATCGAGACCTCGTATGAGCTAACTGTTGACTCGAACTCTCTGGTGAATCGAAGGTTTTGACTGGCATAACGTGTTTTACAGCTATGCCATTTTTTTTTACCTAGCACAAAGGTGTAAAACACTCAAAATTCAAAATTAATTGATAAAACAATGATCATTAAAACCAAAATGATTCAAACAGTAAATTGTTTTGAAACCTTTACCTAAATGCACAATTATAACTACTTATTTTTGGGTTATTTACAAAAACCACCCCTGATGTTTATTTTAATTACAAAAAACTCTGATTTTTAAAAATTGCAAATACCCCTCGACATGTATTTCAGATTGTACCTAAAGAGGGTTTATATGAAACATAATCAGTGTTTGTATCACATTAAGGGGTATTTGTATTTTTGAATGAGAAATGTTTTTTTTTTCTTTGTAATTAAGGTAATTAACCTCAGGGGTACTTTATGTACACCATATTCTTGAGCCTCAAAAGGTCAATGTAAAGAAACTTAGCCCATCCAACCTCCCATCAGTTTGAAGTTTGAACCACAAGAATAACAATACAAAATAAAAGCCACAAAAAACTTTAAAAAAGAAAAGAAAAGAAACTGTAAAAAAGTTCAATAAAACTTAAGTCAAACACACTTGAACTAAATCAAATTAAATGCACCACTAAAATGAGGAACAACATAAAAGAAGAAACCAGTCCAAGAAAGTGCAATTATTACCAGAAATAATTGGTGGTTCGACTCGTAATGGAATAACAAGTGACGACGACCCTGATCTATCGACTAGGGAACGCCTCATGATTAGACAGTTTCTTGAAGCCTGTCCCAATGAGAACTAACGTCATTTCCACAACTACTGACGCTAACTAAAATACTTAGAAACCAATGTTTTCAAAAGCATAACGAAAATTCTTGTGACGCAATCTTCAGATAGTCAGTTGTCTTACACGTTTCTCGTCCTGCTCATGCTGAATCTGAAGATCACGCTGATTCTTTATAGCAAGTGCTTCAGCCTGGAAATAGGAAAATGTATTTAATTCTAAAAATACACTGCATGAAAAACCATAATCAACATCTAAACCAAATAAGAGCAACATGCCCATGACCAGGCAAACTTGAGTTGATGCATCTCCCAAATGTGTTTATCAAGAACAAATCATAGACTATATGTCTGGGCTCATACAATGGTGTAGCCAGCTCAACAAAGTGGGGTGGGCGCAAGGGAATATAATACAAATAACACCTTTTTTAATACATAAGAGGTGGGGATACAATATAATACAATTACAACATAAATACAAATAACACCTTTTTTGATAATCACTTTTTTTGTGTGTGTTTTCAAATCCATAAGACATGGCTTATGAAAGGTATTAAAAGGCAAATCACCCTAATATTAGATCATAATCCTCACTCAACTAGCATGAACTTCAAAAAATCGGTCACTCGTGCATCCAGAACTCAAAATAGTAGCAAACAATAATTAAGAAGCATATTAGAGCAATAAGACAGGAAACATACAGGTACTCGGACCCACTTTATATTTTGGAAATCTCGACGAAACCTATCAGCATCTTTCCTTCGTTCACGTAATCGATTTCCTCGTACAATATCCTAAAAAATAAAAAATTAAACAACACAAAGCAAGTCAATTATTGAAAAATTACAGTCCTAAGGGAAAAACTTATTATTTCGTATGTATATAGTTACTTGGTACATTCTTCGTATATTCCAATCCAATCCCTTGTCGGACCGCCTAGACTTTCACTCTTTTGAAAATATTCAGCAATGAGCTTTAAATTTTCTGCAAAAAATGAGAATGTTACAATACAAGAATCAAAGAGGTAATATAATACTTTAAAAAGAAGTTTATAAGAGGCTTAGCTATTTATTACTCACTAAGATCAATGTCAAACAATTTCTTTAAGCCTGGTCTTTGCACTTTCACCACTACTTTTTCCCCGTTATGCAATATGGCCCGATGTACCTAACAAGATTTCAAAAAATGACAAATCAGCATAATCGCGGTATTTGATAATAAATTACATTTAAAAAAACTACGATTAGGCTAAACCTCAATAGCATTATTGAAACATCGAAAAATGGATGTTCACTTCTTGAATTCCTAATTATGTACTTCAAGATTAACTAACCAAAATTCGAATTAAAAAAAAAAAAAGGAAGCAGAAAAAATAGATTAATTATTTACTATAGAAAATTGAATTTATATTATAAAACATGCTCTAAGTTTTAAATTGGCGACCTACAGAGGAAAAAGAAGAAAAAAGTACATAAAACAAAATAGCACTCAAATAAAAGATTAGTGAAAATACAAGCACTTGCATATGACAAAAATTATTAAGTAAAAAAAATTAGCTACCTCCAAGAAAGTTCGATCCCTGCCGCACCATACATCGTAATGCTTCATTTTAGAAATGTGAAATCACATTGCAATAATATGATTTTCGATTATAGACTTCTCAATTGCCCCTTCTTAACCATATCAGATGAAGGTCAAACACTTTATCCAGCTCCCCAATCTTGAAACATTTCTTCATGAGTATGATAAACGGCACATGATCAATTGCCAAATCCGACATCCTTATCTTTGAAAACAGCTCCTCAGCCTTCTCCATTTCGCTCCTCGTACAATAACACTTAAGCAATTCGGTATAAGAAATTATATCCGGCTTACACCCTCTCCTCAGCATTTCATCATACATCTGCAGCACAAAACTTATATCACCAAGATCACAAGCAGCACCAATCAACAAATTGTACGTAACTAAATCAGGCAAAACCCCAACCAACAGCATCTCTCTCTTCAGGTAATGTGCTTTATTGATACGTGTACTCGTTCGGCACAACACCAAACTCAACCATTTGACTTTTTTTCTTCACATCTCTATGAGATACACTCATTATTATCTTCCTTTTACCTTCACAATAACCTGCAAACCTAGTGTATGTCATAGATCGGGACGAATTCGCCAGAGCTTGTGAAATTAGGGCACAAATGGAGAAGAAATGTGACGGGCCAGATGTTGAAAGGGGAAAAGGAGTGGATTGAGGAGGTCAACGGGTTTCATTCGGGTTATGGAGTCTGATTAGACCGATTTGAAACTATTACGTTTAATGGGCTTGCGGCCCATTCTCATTAATTTAGCTTTTAATTAAATCCGGCCCGTTTAATTAAATTTGTTTTTATTTAAGTTTGTTATAATATTTACCGGATGTAATGGGTTAGGGGACATGTGTATTTGGTCCCCCCAACCTTATGTTATATTTGGGACGAATGGTAAATGAAAAGATAAGCAAGGAATTATATTCTTCTGTCTTACCTAATTCTCTCTCTTCCTCTCCCTTCCTCTCCAAGTTATTCTTAGCTTTCATAATCCCCATTAACATTACATTCCATCTAAAAGCCCAGAAAATACCAATCAAATTAATATACAAAAATTACAGTATATTACAGTGTATTGCTGTAAATTAAAACTGATTATCTAGGCTAATGAATTATGCTGTAAATTAAAAATAAACCAAGTTCCTACTTGCTCCAATTAAAATACTCATCTAATTTGGGTTGAAAACACACTTCAAGTCACACATAATTCCTATGTACCCAGAAAACCCCCCACTTTAAATTAGCACTGAACAACGAAATGACTAAATGAAAATTGGAATGTTTTAGTACCTGTGGGCCAATCTTCATCGGAAGAGAAATCTTCAATCTCCTCATTCGCAACAGGCTCCACCTTCCGGGGCTCGGGTACGAGCCGAGACGTGGGTCCACGGCAGAGCCTTTTGAAGGATCGAGGTGGATAGGAAACCCTAACAGGTGATTCAAAATCGCCGTCGTCTCGCTCCATAGTCCGGAAACTGGCTGCGGGTGAAGGCCGTTTAGATGGTTGGAGTAATGGATCGGACACAGATGAACGTTGGGTCTCAAAATCGAGACCCAGAGAGAAAGATGGAGGCTCAGTATCGAGACTCAGAATATTAAAGGGACAGGAGCAAATATTGAAGAGCTAATTTTGTGTGGAGAGGGACGGGACTCACAAAATCTAAGGGTAATTTGCGTTTTATCTTAATATAGCCACGTGTCAAATAATCTTATCTTATACATTCTACGGCGGTTTTAGGAGAACCGCCATAAAACTCTAACATTCTATGGCGGTTATTTGTGAACCGTTGTGAAAATCAGCTGGTCTCTTGTTTTACGGCGGTTCTTAAATAACCACCGTAGAATGTTGGAGTTTTTACGGCGGTTCTTCTAAAACCGTCGTAGAATGTAGGATTCTACTGTGGTTTTCAGAAAACCGCCATTAACAGATAGATTTAACATCGGTTTTCTGGAAAACCGCCGTTAAAACATATTTAACGGCGATTTTTCCAGAACCGCCATTAATGAGCCGCCGTGAAAACCCCTTTCTGCAGTAGTGAACAATGATGTCTGTGTATCCAACTTCAAGATAATTAATCTTTACAAGCTTTCGCACTGTAGTGGTCTCATTGGTAATTAAATTTAAAGAAAAAAGTTTGCCAGCTTACGAATTTCCAGTTACATATAAATAAAGTAGTGTGATTTGCATAGATTTATTGTCCATTTTAGTCTCAACATAGATTGTTTCAATTGATTATTTCAATCCATAAAAATTAAAATAAGCATGTAGTTTGAATGAATTCTTATTGTTTTAACATTTATCCTATTTTTTTAAACTTATTTGCATGATCTGTTCCAGGTTCGAACATACTTATTATTTAACAATTATTATTTTATCAAATATGATTTGAAGAAGAAGTTTATTTGAACTTAAATATTTCTGGCTTGGGTTAGATTATTCTGGATATGACCCCTTTTCTTATGTTGACATCATTATTTATATCTTTTGAATTATGCTTTCTATTACCAGTTGAAGCTAAAGACAATGCTGAGGAAATAAAACTGAAGATGATGATTAGCTTATCAATTCTGAAAGAATTTGTTTGAAATCTCAATGATCATCTGATTGGAACGGTGCTAGAATAAGCCAATCCTTTTTTATGTAAGTGAAAACTATCCATTGGAGGATAGTAACACAACGGGCTGAGGTATTTTTGCAATTTTGTAGTTACTATAATTCTCCCTGAAAATAGGCCTTTTATTTTGGTCATATCGCTTCGATTTCCTCTACTATTTTGGTTTAAATTTAAATATTGTATTTCATATATTTTCCTATTTCAATTGATCTCATGTCCGGTATGTTTTAGTTACATAATAATATTTAAGAGTATGCTTCATTTCGCCAATCATTTCACTTGGTAAAGAAAATTTGATTGTCAAATTAACGTTAAAATATCCTGTAAGTTGTATAAACCCCAAAAAGTCAATAAGATGGGAAGTGATGGCGGTGAGCACCTATAAAGCTGACATGAAATGACGGGAAAAAGAAATGAAAAAAGCGCATTTTGCAATTAAGGGTAATTTTGTCCTTTTCTTCTCTTTGCTGGGATTATTTAGTTTTTGAATAAGTTGTTGTACTTTAGAAAGTTCAGGACTTGTTAATTAGTGTATGATTTTTAGGGTATATTTCCTAGAAGGAAGCATTTGATGATATTTATTTATTTCTGTGTATTGACAATCACATTTTTGTTGCAGCTGGCAAATGATGAGATTTATGCGGTTTAAGTGGTTCCTATTTTGTCTTAGCTGTTTTCTGGTAACACTCGGATTATTGTAGTTATCTATTTAAGCACAATTAAATACAACTAGTGTGAAGCCCGCGATTTTCGAGGGCATATATAAAAAATGTTAAAAAAATAAAATTTATCAAAAAAATAATTAAGAATGTGAATTATTATATCAAAAAGAAAAAAAATGTCATTCACTTTAAATTTTGAATTTTTTTATGCTACATTAGTTCTTTTGTTTATAATAAAATAATCTTCGTCGGAACAAAGAATTATTATTTTGTATGCTTGAAAGCTATAGGAATGGATATGATTTCCTTTTCTTTTCTTTAATCGACCTTTTTGGATCCATTTACCTTTATGATGTTTTTCTGGGTTTATAAATGTTCATCACTATTTATCTTCTTTATGTTTTCAAAACAAAGCAAATTACTATAATCTTATTGGAGCAATTCAAGGAAAAGTTCAAATTTTTTATTTTTATTTTTGTAAACAATTATAGGAAGTTGCTTTATAAATTCTCTCAAAATCTAATTGTGTATTTATCTGCTGTCAGCTCTCGAGTAAGCTTGCAGCAGATACTTGAATGTAAGACTCGCAAAGATGAAGTGTTATGTTCTGTGTATATCTTATTTGCTGTCAACGGTTTTAGTTTCCATAGCTTCCAACTTTGTGTAATTTCCTTTGTGCTCAGTTATTTTCAAGGTTTACGACTCTGATGGTAATGGGAAGGTTACTTTCAATGAAATGCTGGACATATTGCGGGACTTGACCGGTCAATTTATATATTTCTGAGGTTGGGGTGAAACGCAACGATCTGAGGATGAATGTGAGTAATTTTTGTTATTACCTAGGTTTATTCTTAGCTTCTGTCACATCATTCAGTGTTTAATAAAAGCATAACTCCATATCTCACACTAATAATCCATATTTTGTTCTATTTTTAATACAAAAATCTTCAGATATATTATTTCAAGGAATTAGTTACTTTGCCATACAATATCAATAAGAAAGATGGTGGATAAGAATGGATTAAACAGCATGTTTTAATACAATTTAAAAGAAAGCACGCAGAATCACGAAGCAAATGAGTGAGTGTTGTTCTTGCCCGAGATGGTAGATGGCGAGGCAAATGGTGATGGTGCAGATGAGGTCTTTTTCATTAATATTCCGACCTTTGTTCGAGGTGATTGAACTTCTCTTGGTTGTTCCACTTGCATGTATTTTTTCATAGGGGCTCGAGAAGGTTTGAGGATGATCATTGATTGATGATCTTCTGATGTAACCATATTAAAGGGAAAAAAAATTGAGAAATAATTCTAAATAGTCATGGTATTTTCAATATGAAAGGGGTGACAAAATTAAAGTAACATAGATACACACTAAAGATATTCCAGCCACAAGCAACCAAGTGGTGCTCCATGCCATTAGACTCACAACATCAAGATTCATTTTCATCTTATTTCCAGTAATTTAAATTATTAGAACAATAAACTCTTAACTATAATATTTCTTAAAAAGAGTAACAAAATGGGGAAAAAATCAATATTCCATTCATTCAAAACAATAAAAAGTATCAACGAAGTTGCATACGCCCATTTCATAACCAAATGGGCACATTAATAAAACTGTAAAAGGTAAAGCAACCTAAGAGCCCACAAAACCAAGATGAATATTCATCCAAATAACTGAAAGACTAAAAGAAGGAAAATAAAGATGAATAAAGCAGCAAAGCCCAAACCCATGATTTTTCAGTTCCACATCACCATGAAACTTTCTACAATTATCAGCCTCCATAAATTTTCTTCGCAATTTCAATTTTTTTCACAATATCAGTTTTTCAAAGTTTTATAAATCATTGCAAATCAGCCATAAGCAGAGTTCTAATTAACCAAGATAAGATCAGGTTAAATTAAATCTATTTATTTCAGAACCAAGACGAAATATATATCATCTCATTATATAGTAATTTAAAAATAGTGTGCCAATAATTTTATCCTTTTACCACATTGAAATTCTTACACTTAACCACCACCAAGATTATTCAAAAAACCACTAAGAGATAATATTCCAGAAAAAATGCCAACTTAATGTTCTTACATATGCCACATATAATAAATGATGCTGAAAAAGTAATAACCTGAGGTGTTTTTTTTTTTAATTTTGATCGAGCCCTTTCCAAGATATCCACATTTCCAAGTCTTAGAGGCTTTGGTTGTAGCAAGGGTCCCGAAGCAAGACCCTCCTCATATGAGAAACTTTGGGAAAATTTTTGAAGCTTGATTGTATTCCCCCCAATATTTTCACTCCAACCTCAGATTGTGATATAAAATATGATTTCTATTTTCCAGAAATAGAAAAACAGAAATATGAATGAATTTTTATATTAATTATTAAACCTAGATCTATTTTTCATCAAAGAAAAATTTGTGTTGAAAAAGAGAAAATGCAGTATATACATAATTTCTGAAAGATACGAATCGAATCCGAAAGAAGATTATCTGAACTAAACCCACACAATCTTGACTTCTTCGAGACCAACAAAAATAAGCCCGAGAATTCCAGAAAAAAAAGTTAAGAAAAATATGAAAGATCTATGAAATGTAAATGAATAATTGTCTGGAGTCCAAAAGCATTCATCTTTAACATGAAAAAAAGAGAGAGAGAGAGAGAAAGAGAATGAGATCAGAGATTTATACCTTAGAGCAAAGAAAGGGAACAAACTCTTGAAAAAACCCAAAACACAACTTTGTACGTATGTGCATTTATATATTCAGACCCAAACAATTTTCAAACAGAGAAGAAGAAAAGGTGGGTCAAGTTGTAGAGACACATTTAATATCACACCCACATAGCTCAACTTCTCTAAGAGTCACTGGATATATGCATTTTTATCTCTTTAAACAGAAATTGCAGACCAAGATGTGTTTCACTCAATTTCTGGAATTATGAATGTAGACTGAACAATAACTTTCAGATCGTGCAAATTCCAGATCTGAACAATCATTAAAAAAATACTTTAAATTCCAGATCGGGAATTTCAACAATCTGTAGAAGGGGATTCGAGATCTATCATGAATTGAAAAAAAAATCCAAAAACATAACTCCGGATGAGGATTCAAAATCGTAAATTCCAGATCTAACATGAGTTTCAGATCCGAAAATAAGATTTGTATTTTCCAAAAATAGGAAAGCATAATTATGAATGTAGACTAAACAATAACTTTCAGATCGTGCAAATTCCAGATCTGAACAATCATTAAAAAAATACTTTAAATTCTAGATCGGGAACTTCAACGATCTGTAGAAGGGGATTCGAGATCTATCATGAATTGAAAAAAAAATATCCAGAAACATAACGGCGGACGAGGACTCAAAATCGTAAATTCCAGATCTAAAATAAAAGAAAATTAGTCCGTCGATATGGAAAATAAAAACGAATCAACACAACAAATCGAAGAATTTTTACCAATCGCTTTTTATAATTTCCCAACATAAATTTTAGAAAAGTTGGGATTAACATGACAAGAAGATGAAATCTGTTAAGAGAAGAACAAAAATAAGAAAAAAGAAGAAAAGTTATGCGAGATATCATAAATCTGTGAAGAAAAACCGAAGGGTCATAAAAAGCCATACAGAATATATGAAGAACAAAATGAAGAAATCCACCCAGAAAAGTAACGTGTTCAAAGGCTTTGAAAAAACGGATGACAATATTAACATAAATAAAAAAAAAGTTGTTATTTATACCTAGTCAAAATTTTGGCCTCGTCCCAAAATAGACCCCTTTGAACCACAGCCTGACACCTCATTTTTGGAGAATTCTAAATGGTCCATGTCTTCCCCAGAACGCTCTCCTTTTGACACATCATCCTTAATAGTTAACATAATTAACAACATGGGTGGATTAAACTTCTTTTATGTTTTTGAATGATAAACTAACAAAAAAGAGAGCATTGTTTGCTAACTGATGTTGCGGTTACTCTTTAATTTGAACACGAATTCCATAGCCCTTATTGCAAAACTTTTTTTCCTCTTCGATATAGAGAGAACAAGATACCATATGGGGTTTTGTTCTCTTCTTATATTTAGATTTCTATATTATACAAAACTTACAGTGATTGATTATGTATTTTTTTTCCAGTGGCAGGGGGAATGTTTGGGAGGGTTAATCCGGTTGAATTCATTTTCGCTCGCCTTCTCTATTTGGTCTTAGGTAAGCTTCTCTTCTTCATAACTTTGTATCTCGATTCGGCAGTTTCATAAGTTGGTCTCTTTGTAATATACAAAGATTTTCAGGTCCAGACGCACCCCCAAAACTTATGAGTTGACCCCAAATTATTTTAGACAAAAATACGGCTTAATGGAAAGACTGGAATAACCTTACTCACAGTATATAATTAAAATTTAAAAAAATAAAATTACTGCAATTATATAAATATATATATATATATATATATATATATATATATATATATATATATATATATATATATATATATATATATATATATATATATATATATATAATAGTTATAAAACTGAAACATATAAACCCTCGTAACTTCTTTTTCATCCCAAAACCTGTTTCAATACCTAACAAAATTCATATTAAAACTTGTAAGAATGGAGGATAATTATACGAGCAAGATGAATAATTTTAGTATTCTTGACATCTATCTTTTTAGCCCTTTTCTCTCTCTTTTTTTTGGGTGTATTACTATTTTTTTGGCTGAAAATCGCGAATATGTTCGATCTGGTTTTAATGAATAATTGATGTATGTTCAAATCTTTTGACCGAACATTAAACATATGTTCGAATATATTACTTGAATAATTTCATATTGTTCGAATTTAATTTTCGAACATACCTCAGTTGTCGAATATTTCTTTCGAATATAATGTTTATGTTCTATAATTATTTTCAAACGCTGTTTTCAGGAATCTAAGATCACAACTGCAATTTCTCATGTCCAAATTGGAGGAGAATCATTATTTTTTCCACCTAAATCGTTGTAGTACGACCGACGAAGTTAAAGATATTTTTTGCTCATCTAACTTCGGTTGATTTACTTCTTGCATTTCTCACTGTCTTGTTGATGGACTATACATATAAGATAAATCGTTATAAAATGCCTTTATTGGAGATAGTTGGAGTGACGTCGATAGATATGACGTTTCTGGTTGCTTGCACTTACATGAAGAGTGAGCGTGCGGAAAATTACATGCGGGCATGCTCTATCCTCAAATCACTGATGAATCTCATGTGTTTGCCCACAGTTATTGTCACTGATAAGGAAAACGCATTAATTAATGCGGTGTCGACTACTTTTCCAAATGCGAAAATTTTTTATGTCATTGGCACATTGGTAAAAATGTGCTGGCAAATTGTAAGAAAATGTTTCGCACAAAGGAAGAGTTTGAATCTTTTAAATGTTCATGGAATAAAGTGATGTTTGCCGATAACGAAGTCGATTTCAACAAACAACTCACGAGATTTGAGTCTGACTATTCCGATCATCCATTAGCCTACAATATTTTATTAATCAATCGGTGAATCCCTAAAAAGATTGCTTTATCTCTGCATGGACAAATAATATTATGCATTTCAACAATATGATGACTAATAGGTACATAAAAATATTTTATGTTTACTTTTTAAATATTTGCGACTATTTATTTTTTTTTAATTTTTTTATTACTTTTCTAATGTCTTTTTAGGGCGGAAAGTGTGCATGCCAAGTTGAAAAGACATTTGGGATCGAGTATGGGAACCTTTGAGACAAGTTAGACGAAAATACATTATCTTCTCGAGATTTCACACACTGCAATTAAGACTTCATTTGAGAAGATTATTCATGTAGTCCAACATCGTTATCAACCAACTATTTTCAAGATGCCGCGGTGAGATTTCTATTGCGGCATCGGATAAAACCGTAAATGAAATGAAGGTTATAAATAATATTGGCATTGACTCTTTACTTTGTGGTTGTTTGCTAAGAAAGGCATGTGGTTTGCCTTGTGCTCGCGAGATTAGTGAATTCAAGAGATTAGGGATGCCAATACCACTAGATAGTGTAGATAAGTTTTGGAAAAGATTATACATGGAACCAACTCAATGGGATGATGCAAGTGTTGTAAAAGATATTCAAAATCGGGTGAAAGATAGCATTGCGGACTACTTGAACAAGTTTAATTTGGTTAATCAGTCTGAGCAGCTACTAATGTTGAAAAGGTTGAGATAAATTTTGAAACTTGACATAACGTCTTTGATTCCACCCAAGGTCCCTGTACGACCTCGTGGAAGGCCAAAGGGCAAACGCACAAAGAATGTGAATTCAACAAAATGTGACCCGAGCAAATCTGAGTACGTGGAGTCATTTCATGATAGTTGTTCTCCAATGGAACAAAGTATCGACTTGAGTGGGCCCATTCCTATGAAATTGATGTTTGTTTCTGCTCCAAAACAAAAGCAACCGGTTATCCGGAAAAAAAAAACGAGATCAGTTGCATATGGATGTTTTACGGATGAACTTCCTACCCTGTTTCGTGATTATATACTTGAAACAAAGAATGTACTGGGGGATGGTCATTGCGGTTTCCGTGCAGTAGTTCATTTAACGGGTTTTGGCGAGGATTCATGGGGCAAAGTGTGGCGAGACCTTAGTGATGAATTGCAAAAACATCGTGATATATACACTAATGTATTCATCGCACGCGGAGCTGTTGATGATGTGTTGTGCGCATTGAAATACTATGATCCACCTGCAACCATAAGATATTGGTTGTTACTACCAGACTTGGGCCACGTTATTGCATCTGCGTACAATGTCATATTGGTGGTATTATCCCCAAAGGCTTGCAACACATACTTGCCTTTTACATCATCGGTTCCAGTTTCCGTTAACCCTAAATGCATATGCATCGCATTAGTCGCTGGTGAAACGCACTTTATTGCGGTAGGTTACTTGTTTTTTAATATATATGTGATTGTACTTATAGCATAGTAATCAAATTCTTTTGGTTGTATTTAGGTGAATTTACGGCCGGGACATCCACTACCTAGTGTACCTTATGAGTGATATGAACGGCGTGAGGATTGTGCGAAGGGATGGGAAGCGTTGTGCATGCAACAACGTAGGTTATACAATAAACTTGTGGGAGTTAATTAAACTTATTATGATCATTTAGACTATTTTCTATTAAATGTGGGACTATGTAATTTGTGGTTTCTATTTTTTAAGTTCATTTAACTATGTTTCAAACTTATATTATGATTAGTAGTATGTTGAACGTATATTACGATATTCGAGAATTTTCATAATTTGGACCCAACAGAGAGGTGTTCGAAAGAGATTTCGAATATCACTGTAAATGTTCGAATACAATATTCAAACATACTAAGCAAGTTCGGATAGAAATTTCGAATGTCAAGCGTTCGAAAATCGTTACCGAACATATCTACTTTGTTCGCTCACCAATTTTGTGTTGGAATAAGGTGACCAACAAGCCAACTTGTGGCTGTGGTCTCACTATTCTCTAGTAATACAATCGGTTTTTATTCGTAATAATATCTTTTATACATATTGGCATTCCATATCTTTTATCCCATGCTAGTTGCATAGGTATGGTCCTGATGAAGTTGCTCTATTACGGTGGATTGGTCTAGCAGAACCGTGAGATAATCCAGCACGTAATGTAACTCGTCGAACTTGTTCCTAGTCATAGGGTTACGCCATAATGAGGATACAGGCCTTTCCCGTTAAGACTAGTACTTAGTGTATGTGGACCGCGTCTCATCGGTCACGGTGTCTGGACATCGACATACATGAGTAGGTGCTCATATGATGAGTTCACTGAACTCCCTCACCTAGAAATCTCTAAGTGGTTCCCGCTCATCGAGTAGATGATTTCTATGATATAGCGTACAACATTAATCCTTAAGACCCAGACCTCATCGTGACTTCACTAGAGGACAGGCTATGTTGTGACCTGTCTCTGTGTCTCCTTGGAGGCCGATATATTATATATATATATATATATATATAATATATATATATAATTGTTATA
>BMAC01000061.1:1583854-1595944 GCA_014905375.1 Phtheirospermum japonicum | reverse complement strand
ATAACTCACTTTCTGAATTTATTAAAATTTGTTTTATATATATTTCTTAAATATGCCTGCGTAAACGCGGGTATTCAAACTAGTAATATTTGGATCTACTAACGAACAGATGGTAAGTGAGTTTATTAAAAGAATCTCGGACACATTCGAGATGAGCGTTGAAGGTAACCTCTCTTACTTTCTTAGTTTGCAAGTTAAACAGATGGATGACGGTATTTTTCTCGCTCAGTCCAAATATGCTAAGAATCTTATTAAGGAGTTTGGGTTAGAAAATGATACGCATAAGAAAACACCGTTAGGCAAAACCATGAAATTTTATAGAGATGATGTTGGTATTAGTGTTGATAACACTTGTATAGGAGCATGGTAGGGAGTCTATTATACTTGACGGCTATGTATAGCGTGTGTCTATGTGCTAGGTACCAGTCAAATCCTAAAGAATCACATTTGAAAGCTGTTAAAAGAAACATTAGGTATGTAGCTGGTACAGGTGATTTGGGTGTTTGGTATACCAAGGATACGAGTACTGAACTTGTGGGATATATGGACTCGGATTGGGCTGGGGATGATGTGGATAGAAAGAGTACCACTGGGGTTTGTCTTTTCTTGGGTAATAACCTTATCTCATGGTATAGTAAAAAGCAAAATTACATTTCTCTTTCTATAGCTGAAGCCGAGTATATTGCAGCTGGAAGTGCGTGTACACAGTTACTATGGATGAACCAAATGATAGAGGACTACGGTCTACATAATATAATTTTGAATGTTTCCAGTGCCACTGATATCTCGGAAAATCCCGGTCATGCACTTACGAATCAAACACATTGACATAAGGTACCACTTTATTCGTGACTTGGTTGAGAGAAAGATAGTTAGTCTTGAGCACATAGGAACAGACAATCAGCTTGCTGACATCTTCACAAAGGCATTAGATTTAGAGACCTTCTCTCGTTTGAGAAGAGATCTCGGAATGTTCATTGTTTAAGTCGGTGTTAGTTTTGATGTCATGACACCTAAACTGTCATCAGTCGTGACATCTGTAAATTTTGCATGCATTTCTTATTTTTCTTTTTCATACATATACTGAATGCATTGAGTCTAATTGAAGTGCAGAAAGTTCATGTGTTATAATAAAAAGTGATGGCAAAAAGACTAGCCTCTTGGTTTTGGTGATTGTGAAACATTCCTGCAGAAACTGATTTTCTCCCAGTCCAAAAACAAAGAGTGTTAATTTTCTAGCAATTGCTAAAGATGAGTAAGTTTCTTCCTCAAGTTACTGAAAAGATAATAAATATCTGGATAAAGTCCAATCTTTGATTTTCACACTCTTGAGTGATTTTGGCGTAGTCATTAACTTGGGTTAAGGGGTCTATTTTCATTGAATTCACCTAGAGGAATGTTAGTTATAATGTCATCACATAAAAAGCAACACTGATCATGTCACCTAAATCAATTGTTGCATTTTTATTTTTTTAGGTCATGATTTTTAGGCATCAATTAGGACATTCATACTTTGTGAGGATGCCATGTTGCTCTGTGTTCTGTTGCTTGTGCTTGTGAACTTCCCCTTAATTCTATTGATCGTGCTATGAGTTTTACTAACCAAGTGTTTTAGTAGGCATTCTAATCGGAGGATTGGACAGGAAATAAGGGGTTAATTTGGCGAGTGAAAAATTGCTTTGCAAGGGATTTGTTCAAATGTAGTGATGGTATATAAAAAAAATCTAGCTCTATCTCGGTTTATTATGTAGTTAAGATTTGTGATTTTTATTTTCCAAAATTGAGATAGTGGTATAGTTGGGTTAAGATCGTGTGTCCTATTTTAAGGAGGAGTGGATGTTTTTTAAGGAAAGAAATTTTTGGGGTATAAAATCAAGAGTTGTGATAATAGAGGGGTTATTTATTCGGTTTTATTTCTTACCCATCTCCTTCCCTACAACGGTCATATTTGTCCCAAATAAAAAGCTAGGAATTTACCCTCCTTTCACTCTCATTTTTTTTACTACTAACAGCACAAAAATCCTCCAACGAAAAAAATTACTCTCTCTCGATTTTACTTGCCTTTTGTATTCTCTTCAAATTTCTCCTTGCAGTATATCAGACTCCTCATCTCCGAGCAGAATTCCAGAGCTACCGACGGGTGAGCGCTGCCCAGATGAATAGGTTCCTCTGAATCTGCCAAGATTTGCTGCCATGGACATTCGCGAAGAAATTGGTGGTGTTGTACCACCATTCCCATCACCAACTGAAACTACTGCTACAAATTCGATCATTCCTCAAGAACTGGTCACTGCAACGGCTGCCTCTAACGCTATCCCGGAGGCCCGAATTTTTCCAAGTCAATAGGGTAACGAGATTGATGTGGACAATCCCCCGAATTTGCCATTTATTTCACAGGTCTTTGGTACAATTGGGAACCCAACCTTGGAAAGATCACGCAGGCTACGTAATATTCCCCAGGCACGATTCCGGAAACCATTGCAAAGAGTCAGGCAGGGGAGCAACATCATGTGCCCATTGAGCACATGAATTTGGCTGAGGACGTTACAGTTATGATGGACTCAGATGATGAAGATTATGTGCCCCCTGAGACAGTTGCCGCACTGCCGATTACGTCCACCCCACGGTTACCGAAGTCCACTACTCGTCGCCAGAAGTAAACTGTGCGTCTGGATGACAAGAAGAATCCGCCAGTTTATGTTAATATTTCACCAGCTTCTATTGAATTAAGCTACTCTGATTTCCCATACGAGGTGATCGATTTTTTCACTGGTGAAGTTGCCAGCTCTTCCCATCCGATGGTTTCTTATCCCCCTTTGACTCCATTCAACATGACTCAACCTGAGCCTGGGTATGATTACTCTTCTGATTCCGATGATATGTTTTCGCTCTCTGAAGTCCTGTCTACCCTCAAGTCCAAAAAGAAAAAGGCGAAGACCCTTTCGATAGTGGATGATGGTTCTGGTGATGTGTCACCGAACCTAACATCACCTGTAACTGCTCCCGCCTCCTCTTCCAGCTCCGAGTTTGCTGATATTGCTCCTGAACGTGCACCATCCCCGTCACTAGTGAATTTGATGATATTTCTCCTCTTCCAGAACATGTTTCTGGTGATTCCGATGACATCGCTATTGAGGCTATTGAGATTGAGGACATGGTTCTAGTTTCAACCATGTTTCTGACCAAAGAAGCTGAAGAGCTATTTTCTGACTACCATCTTCGAGGAATGATCGATGAGCGTTGAATCCCAGTAGATATCTTCAAACGACATAACCTGATTGCTTTCTTTGAGCACAAAGGTATGTACTCTACAGTTTCGACTGCCATGCCTTTTGTCCATAATGTTGTGCTGGAGTTTTATGCAAATATTCTCCCTTCCATTGTTGATCCGAAGTCCGTAAACTTTGGCAAAGTGTTTGTGAGTGGAAGTGTTTACTCTTTTACTCCTACTTTAATTAATGAGTTGTTTGATACTGAGGACTATTATGCGGATTCGACGGTTGATGACATGAATGGGGTGGTCGAGTTTTTATTTGGTGGTTTGACTAAGGAGTGGCGTGAGCAATTGCACAACACACGGTTGTCCTCTGTATTCTGTTTTGCATAAGGTGGCCATTTGCAACTGGGTTCCGACCAAGAATGCTACCGTTGTCACACGTCCTCAGGCTGTCTTTTTGTTTAAGCTGGGATGTGGTATCAAGTTCAATTTTGGCCAACATGTTTTTAATGCAGTCACCCGGTTTGCTACAACTCGCGCAACCTCCTCCTTCTTCTTTCCTTCTCTCATTTTCAGCCTTCTGGAGAATCAAGGCTTTAAGCCTAATGAGGATAAAGTTTTCACTGGAGATCCAGAGTGGTTTTCTTTGCGTGGTCAACACACGACTGGAGCTCGGGTTGTCGACCTTCCGTGGCAGGCGCCAGCTAGAACTAATGGTGCTTCTGGTGTTGGTAACATCGGAACTAACACTGTCCAGATTTCTGCTCCAGTGGTGCGAGCTCAAGTGGCTTTACTTAGTCAACAAATTGACCAGCTCCAAGCTAAGGTTGAGCAGCTCCAGACTCTTCATGACTCGTTCATGGAGGCCCTTTTGCTTTCTGGACAAAAAGGGGGAGAGGATGACGACGCTGGTGACACAGTTGGTGATGAAGACGATGCAGGTGTAGCTGAGGAGGGCAATGCTGAGGTTTTGGCACATTAACCTGAACTGACACTTTCACTATCTAGATTATCGTCAAAATCATCTTTGTCTGTATCTTCATCATCGATTATAAAATCATCTTCTGTATCCTCCTCTGCCTCATCGACAAGTTCATCCAACTCATTAATAATAAGGTCGACGTGTAATTGAAAATCTCCAATCTCCAATTATATTGAATAGTGCATTTCTATATGCTCCTATTGAAAGGATTGATTAGGCATCATAGGCTCGTTAAAATCTATTGTCGATCTTGCTTTAATATTGCACGTTGCAAACCAATCCAGCTTATCTTGTTTCAAACTCGGATACGGGCAGTAGTAAACTTGAACAACTTGGGCAGCAAGTACAAATGGCTCATAGTGATTGATCCATTCTTATAATTGACATCGACAAGATTATACTGAGGATGAGCTTTTGTGCTTGTGGGAGTTGGGTCAAACCACTCACAATTGAACATGAGTGCTCTTGTAAGGCAACCCAATATAGTCAAGTCTAACAACTTCTACGAGACGACCATAGTAATCATATTCATATCCCCATAGTTTATTCCTTTTACACAAACTCCAGTGCTTGAAGTTGATCTATTTGATCCGTATGCAACTGTGTGAAATCTGTATCTATTTATCTCGCAACCATGATATGTAGTCACGCATTATTATGGACCTAATGCTATACTCTTAATCTACTTGTCGCTGACATTTTTCAAGGGATCTTGTGCCTATAATGGCGAAAAGTAACAAATATATTATTTTTTAAGATAATGATTTATATTGCATATATATGTTACAACTGAATATAATTATTTTAGAAAAACTCACATATCTCTAAAAATGAGTCAGCAAATTCACTTTCCAATTTTTTTTTCAGTTCACCATCTGTAATGTTTGGTTGAGACTATCTTACAACATCCGTGAAGATACTGCATATGAATAAAAATTAAAATTATCTTAATTTATTATTTAATTAATATTTCATTAAAAAATTATAAACAATGGCGTTTTGAACCTGATAAGATCTTGTACTTCTTCATAGTTGAGTAAAACATAATTTCTCGCTGCATCGAGTTCTGCTTTGCTCAAGAATCTTTTTCCCGATACTGCAAACGTTTCACCATATTTTTAAACACTGCAGGAACGTTGTCATCATCATTTCACCATTTTGTCCATCATATTATGAGGCAAATTTGTCATTTTCTTTAAGATGTGATCTTCGAAATAGTACGAAGTGAAAGTTGACGCCTATTCGATATGTATTTACTATCGATCCTTCAACGCTCGCCTTGTTCTTCACGTTGTTCTTCAGTTTGCGAACAAAACCTCTCGAATGGATACATCCACCTATATTTCAATGGACCTGTAATTCTCACCTCGTATGTTAAGTGAACTGGCAAATGCTCCATGGAGTCAAATAAATTAGGTGGAAAGATCTTTTCAAGTTGACACAAAATTAGAGGAATGTCACGCTCTAAACGACTCATATCATCAGTCCCAACCACTCTGCAGCTGAGGTTCTTGAAAAACAAACTCAACTCTGTGGGGGCCTTCCACACAGGATGGGGAAGAAGTTCTCGAAAGGCAATTAGTATAAACCTTTGCATGAACACATGACAGTCGTGACTCTTCATCCCAAACAATCCCAATCCCTTCATATCAACGCAACGCCCAAGATTTGATGCATATCCATCTGGAAATTGAAGAGGTTTTATCCACTCACACAAGGTAACTTTTGATGTCTTATACAATGTGTAACAAGCTTTAAGATACTTTCTTGTTGCGTCTTATTTTAGGCCAGGACGAAAATAATATTTGTTCAATTCATCCCTGGATTTGGGAGTGTCTTTTGTCTTCCCCTTGACATTCATAATCGTGTTGAACACATTATCAAATACATTTTTTTCGATGTGTATAATGTCTAGATTATGCCGAATAATATTTGTGCTCCAGCATGGCAAATCCAAAATATGTTTCTTTTTCCTCCAACCACTTGATTTTGCTATGCGTCCATTGACGGTCTCTTCATCTAGATCAGTAACTTTCAAAATTCCTAAACTTTCTATCTCTGCCAAAATCAACATTCCTGACCGTATGCTCGGTGGTGGAGTCTCCACCTTTCTTTTTTTTTTTTGAAAATTCCTTGTATCTTTTCATAAAGGATGACCACAATCAAGAAACTTCTGATGATTATCAAACCAATATTATTTCCACTTCACTTGAGAGTAAATGCATCTGAACGTTCCATGCAATATGAACATGTCATTCTCCCAGCCGTGCTCCAACCAGACAACATAGAGTAGGCGGGAAAATCGTTAATTGTCCACATGAGGGTTGCCCACCGACCGTCCACAGCTGATTCAACTCAGTGATTAGAGGTTGTAGAAACACATCCCGCTTATCCTTGAGGTTTTTGGGGGCTCGGAACAAGAACACTCAGAAACATGTATTGCTCTTTCATACACATCCATGGAGACAAGTTTTATGGTGTGACTATCACCGGACACGAGAAATATTGCGCCCCCAAACTACCAAAAGGTTGAAAACCATATGTGCAAAGGCCCAATCTTACATTTCGACTTTCGACAGTGAACTCCGGGTGAGTTTGATTGAAATGTTTTCAGGCCTCTGAATCTAATGGGTGACACATCACACCATCATCAACAACGTGTTTTACATGCCACCTCATGTCCTTTGCAGCTGCTGCAGATGCGTATAACCTTTGTAGATGAGGAGTTAATGGAAAATAATACATCTTCTTATACGCAATACTACTTTTCTGTCATTTTGCTTTTCCCTGCATAGCGGGTTTGAACTGAGGATGGTTGCAAAACTTGAAACTAGTCAAATCAGAATCGTCTATCCAATAGATCATACAATTTTTCATGCAACAATCAATCTTCTCGACCGGTAGGCCCATGCCCCTTAATAACTTCTTGCTCTTGTAGAAGTCATCTGGTATATGATTATCTTTCGGAATAACTTTTTTGATTAAATCTAGTACTTGATCATAGCACTTCTTAGACATGCGATTTTCTGCCTTTAGGTTCATGAGACGGGTAACTAGAGACAACTAATATATTTCTCACATCCGGGATACAAAGTTTGATTTTCAACACTCAACATATCGTAGAACTTCTGGGCGGTTCTTCAACATTAGGTCTCAATACAAAGTTCAGACTGGCTGCATCGGGAACCATATTGATGTAAGCATTTGAGGATTCATTAGGAGTGGCATAAGATGGTCCTCCGACATGAACCTCAAGGTCGACACGATGCATGCAATCAAGGTTTATTTCACCATGAAATGTCTAGATGTAGTAATTAGGTACGAATCCTTTTTTAACGAGATGAAATTTGATCTCGTTTACATCATGGTAACTGCAATTCCTACATTTATTATGACTACAAGGACACTTCAGTTTTTCCCCATCCTTGCTGGAAACCTGACATGACCTATCTTGGATGATAATACCTCTGAATAGAGTTCAGGGTCTAAGTAGATGTAACAATGCCACGAACAAAGACATATATTATTAAAAATCTATTATCTATATATGTTATATAGTCCATTGACAATGTATAGTTAAGAAGAATGAATAAATTTTAAAAATATAATTACTGCATATAAGCTACCCTAATTTAATTTTATTGCAGTTGTTATACATAAGATAGACTTATCAAAAGATAAGTCCTAATTATGTTGTTAAAGTCATTTGAGAGTTGTTGCATGTACAATTCTTAGTAGATAAATATCATTAACTATTATAAGGCTGAGATAAATACACATAATTTCTCATAAAAGAAAGGTAACATTTTAACTATTTATATTTTCTTAGATAATTTCAAAATCTCATTGAATATAGAAACATAATCACAATATGTATGCTAAATCAATTTGCTTGGGTTGGATGACAGTTATAAAACAGACTGATATATGTAACTAATAATATCTGAATATTTTGTTAATGTTCATTTTATGCATCATACTGATATTTTATCTTATGTTGTGATCTAATTGTTCTCTACTAGTGTATCAGGTCTAGTTTAACCAACTTTCAAGATGAAGCAAACATGCAAGATAAAGCAAGGGAACATTAATAGCTGGAAAAAAAAAAGATAAGTATACAACATATCTTTTAACATAATTGTATTGCTACTTTTAAATTGAACATTTTATTATGTCTAAATTTATCGGCTGGAAACCTGACATGACCTATCTTGGATAATAATGTCTTTGAATAGAGTACAGGGTAGGTGTAACCATGCCACAAACACAAACATATTTTTTAAACAACTAACATCTGCATATTTTATATCTGTTTAATATTTATAATGTAATATTTATTTGTTTATGTTGAATTTGAAATCTTATAGCATCAATCTTGCAGGTTTTGGAACATATATTTTGGAGAACAAATGATACGTCACAGCATGAAAAAAGATAAGTACCAAAATGTCATCCTTAAATTACACTTACATTGCCATTCCAAATCAAACAAAACAACATTGTTTAGTTCAATAAAAATAGTTTTATATCAATTATATGTTTTATCACATAACTGAAAGGAGTTTTATTTGTATCTCAGGTTTGGAAAAGGGAAACTGAAGAAGTATTGATGAGCAAAGGGATCACACACACAATAAAAGATAAGTAATAGATTTCAAACTAATATACGTATATACAAATAGATTTTATACCTAATAAACTACAGCTTTATGATAAATCAATACTAATTGGTTTTGCTTTATCACTGGTTGTAGATTTGCAAAGTTACATAGTCTAGAACAATTCATAGGACTAAAGTTAAATGGTAAAACAAATTTTATGCACTTGACTCCTATTTTATTTTTAACTACACTTAATAACATATAATATAATCTTAATTTATGTAGTTCTAAACTACAAGTTTAAAGGATTGACATGAAAAACAGGTATGACAAGTTATTCAACCCATTTAGTTTAAATCATAATCTAGTTCAAAAAAAAAAAAAAATTACCTTGTTGAGTGTTGTTTGTTTGTGCTCTTTTTTCTATTAAATCGGTCTTCCTCCTCATATTGATTCATCGCAATGCGTTGCTTCAAATATAAGGGCAACACTATTGTCAGGCCGGACTAACGGATCATCCGTTAGGCCAAATTTTCATACTGCTACATTATAGTACAAAAACCAATACATTATAGTGAAAAATCAATACATCATAATACTAATACATTATAATACAAAAACCAATACATCATAAAACGGGTCAGATATTTATGAAAAATCAATACTTTTGAGTACAAAAACCAATACATCATAGTTCAAAAACCAACATATTATAGTATCGGGTCAGATGGCCTAACGGGTCATGACCCGTCAATCTGGCCTAACGCAAGTCTTTGCCCAAATATAAATACTTGTCCTATGTTTGTATATGTATTTTTAGTTGTGTGTGTATGTGTGTGTGCTTTTTCACTTAAAACTGTGATAAACAAAACTGTTGTGCGATGATAGAATTTAGGTTGTTAGTGTTTATTATTCTGCAATCTATGATAATCTTTATAGGCATAAAGAGATATATTTATAACAAATACTTCACGAATCTTGAAGATACGCATTATATTTACTAGGTAAATCAAAGCGTATATCTTCTCTAATAAATAGACTCTTCAATTATCAGGATTTTTAAAAATAAAAATTACTTTTTAATATATCGAGAGGATTTACTTGGAAAGTATAAAAAATACTTTTCTATTAATAAATATATTATTTCACAAAACTTCTCATTGATATATCAATATGATTTAGCTATAGAATTTCAAATGAAAATATAATTTTGAAATGACTTTTAATATTTTTAATACTTCTTATAAATAATAATTAATATTTTTCTCGAGATTGTACAACTTGTATATTATGAAAATTTGGAAAATTGTGTTATTTACGAAGAAGTAAATTTTTTTTAAAAAAAAAAGTTGTAACGTATATATAGTTCTCATTATCTGATTACCTTTCAACCATTAATATTTTACTCAAGGCTAAGATTTTTCAGTTTTTTTAAAAACATACTATATATTGGAAAATGTAAAAATTACTGTTCAATTTTTATTTTTTTAAAAAGTTATTAAATACAGTTGATTGTTTATAGCCATATATAAGATAAGTAAAAGGTTTTAATACGTCATACCCAAAGTGTGAACGCAATTTTATATGTCAATTTATTTTACATTACTCATTTTTTATAGCAGTGATGATTAGTGCATACATTTTTGTTTTGTACACAATTAGATAAGGCGAATGTGTTTACTTATTATTTTAATGATTGTAATTTATTTACTCCTTTTATATTTTGTATGTTTTGGATGATTTTTAATTCCTGCTCTAGATCACATGATAGTAATTAAACTTTTGAAAACATCAGATCAATACAGTATACTTAGTATAGGTCAACAATCGTAGATTCACTTGACCAAATTGTCTTTTAGATTATTTCAATATTATTTATTAAAATCGAATTAATGGTAAACTTTATAAAAGATTACTATATAATAGTAGTCTATGTATAAAAATGAGGTAATACACATCCATATTAAAGACAAAAGTATATAATAAAAAGATTTTACTAAGCAAATTAAAATCTGAAAAATATCAGATTCTAAATCACATAAATACCATTCAAGTATAAAATGCTATCACCCTCTATTTAAATTCAAAACAGCATAATCAACCTCAAATTTGAAAACCCAATAGCGATAATAAATTCAATAATAGCTAGATAATAATAATAATAATAATAATAATAATAATAATAATAATAATAATAATAATAATAATAATAATAATAATATAAAAAGCTAAATATAAAAAATATTTGTGAAAATTACAAAGTAAAAGTTTTAAATTTAAAACAAAAAGCTGAAATGATGTGTTCTCAACCCGTGCCCTTTTTAATTTATTAATTATTATAATTATTAATTAATATTATATTTTAATATTTAGATTAAATTCGTTAATAGTTATATTTACATTGTTATAAAAATCCAAAATATGTCACATTTTCAACCAGTCTCTAATCTATATTAATTAATTATTATTAACTCAATTTATATTTTTATGTTTATATTAATTTTGTTAATAATTATAGTTACATACTTTAAAAAATTCAAAAGGTGTCATATCCTCAAGCCTTCTCGCATTGTGAAATTGTCTAATAAATATTAATTAATTATTATATAATTTTAATTTTTATATTTATATTGAATTCATTACTAATATTTAGTTACATACACCAATTATTGCAAATATATCATAACTTACCTATACAAAATATTTAGAATTATAAAAACAAATTATTTCAACTTTTATTATAAATATAACTTATTTATTTATTTTCATAAATAAGTTTTTTTTTTAATTAGAATTACTTAATATGTAATTTTTATTATAATTAAAATAACTAATTTGAATTTTTTTCTATTAATTATATATGACTTATTTATATTAGGAGTATAAAAGAAAATTATTGAATTAGACAAAATATAATAAAAGCAAACTATTAAGTTAGGCTAAATATAATAAAACAATAAAACGAAAATATTAAATTAGGTATATATTAGGCTCGGATGACATATAAGAAACCGAAAGCGAAGCATACGAAGCAGACACATAGATTATGAGGATTTTGCATTAATATATACTTGTTTATCACTCGTGTATTACACGGGACTTATCAAAAGATAAATACAAAAAAATATTTGTGATAATTACTGAGTTATAAATCTAATATCTATCTATATATAATAACAGTGTTAGCTATATGAGGCAATTGTTTTGTCTCCCGCCAAAACTGTTTTATTTCCCCCAAAAGAAACTTTTTTGGCGCAAAGCCACTTTTGTTGACTTTTCAACTTTTTTTT
>BMAC01000061.1:1528277-1570726 GCA_014905375.1 Phtheirospermum japonicum | reverse complement strand
AATTTGAAAATATAAATTGAGGAAATCGTAGATTGAAACGCGAGGAGTTGAACGGTGATTTTCGATCTGAAATTGGCCCGATAAATCATCGTAGATCTGAGGTCAAAGTTAACAATTCAGAAAGTTTGACCTCAGATCTACAAAGATCGGAACATCAAATCGTAAATCTGATTTCAGATTTAGAATGAGAGAGTTGAGACGATTTTAATGATATAATTTTTGATAAATCTTATCGCCAGGGCGACAGCCACCGGCCGGGAATGGTAGAGAGTAACGGAGAAGATGGAGGCGGCTGGAGGCTAGGCTAGGGTTTTTTTTTCTTTTCTGGTTTTATAACTAGGGTTAGGGGATGGGGCGGGTAGACGGGCGGGTTGAACAGCGGGCGGGTTTGATAAATAGGTATGGTAAAAAGTGGTCTCATACTATGAGACCGGTTTCACCCAAGTATTTGCCTTGTAAGTAATCACTAATTAGATGATAGAAAAACTGATTTTAAAACCTAATAATTGGATATATATAATAATTTTAAAATTGTGAGTTTTTGACAATTAAAAATTCAATTTATGTGACTCACAAATTTGAAATTCTAAGATTTCAAAAAAAAAAACTGAAATTGATTTTTCAAAAATCTGAATTCAAAACTTTAAAAAATTCAAAAATTTAAGCAATTATATCATAATTTCTTAGTCAGAATATACGAAATTCAACTACTTGAAAATTCAAAATTTTTTCAAAATCACACAACTGAAATTTTTTAACTTATATTGAAAAGTCAACAATCGTGTGTTCTGAGATTTAAAAATAGTTAAAAATTGGAAATGGTTCTGACCTTTATCTCTCTCCTTTTTTTTTCTTTTTTTTTTCGACAAAATCGCAGAAAGACAATATACGCGATAGTGTGCTTGTGATACACTCGTAGCGAGAAGAGTCTCCGTGATTGCAGAACTGGAAAGAGATCTTGGGTTTCGGATGGTCCGTTCTCAATTCCATTATCATTCCCGATCACAAGTAATACTTCTCATCGGGGGCTAGTCGGAAACTGCAGGGCGAGACCGATCGCGTTTCTTGTTAGGTCCGTAATTCAAATAGTGCGAATCAGAAAATCGAGTGAGTTTTAAATCTTGAAACAACCCATCGCTTGTGTTTTATTCTTCAATTTACAGTTCGACGTTTTTGCACTGGTATTGTAATGGGGCACATGTCTTTACCTTAAGAGTCTAACAATTAAATGCAGTGAAGAAACTTGAAGTTTGATCACTGCGCATCGAGGTCAGCAATGGAAGGGTCTCAAGGAGGGGGAGGAGGATCAGAAAGAGAAAAGGCCAACTCATCATCGTCCTCTACCCCTGTATCTGCTGTTGCTTCTTTCTGGAAAGGTACATTTCACGCAAATTATCGTAGTTTAATTTTATTTTGTATTGTGATCGGGGCATATATTTCCGGGTTTGTTAGGGGGGCGGCAATTGCGGCTTTGATTGAGAAATAAATTAAGATCACTGTATTGGGTTTTCTGCACTTGCTGAGTATTAATGAACCTTTGTCCTGTATTTTTATCAAAGGTATTGATAACAGCTATTCACCCTATGTGAGATGGTGTGAGATGATTTCCGCAGTAAAAATTCCATTACTCATGAAGACTATATTTTGATTTTTTTTTTTTAAATCAGCATGGCACTATGCAAAAGATGTTAAGAACACATGTGTCTTTGTTCTTTTTGAATAAGGTAAAAAATGTATTGCTTATCCAAATTGTAATATGTGTCATTTTGCTCAGATTTTGATTTAGAGAAAGAAAGGACTGTCCTGGACGAACAAGGACTAAGAATTGCAGAAAATCAGGAGAACAGTCAGAAAAACCGCCGTAAGCTTGCAGAGAGCACTAGAGGTACTTCGTATTGTTCCACTATTAATTCGTGGAGGCCTCCAAAATTTTCCATTCATTCATTCATTTCAGACTAGTTGTTGATGATCTTTCTTTCAATTGTTTGAGATTATGGATAAATCATCTGAGACAACATACTCATACCAGATTTCAAGAAGGCTTCAAATGAAGAGAAGTTGGTCTTGTTCAACTCTTTACTGAAGGGTTATCAAGAAGAGGTTGATAAACTTACCAAAAGAGCAAAATTCGGAGAAAATGCTTTTCTTAACATTTACCAGAAACTATACGAAGCACCAGATCCTTACCCAGTTCTTTCTTCAATTGCTGTATGTACCCTTTCTATAAACCATTGTTTGAAATTACTAGTTTCTATTTGTGAATTACAGAAGATTTAATGTCTTAATTCTAATTAGACGTCGATAAACTTCCTTTATGTTATGAAACATCGACCATGTGATTTCAACCTGATATTTGCTTATCATATGTCATGAATCTCTCGAACGTCGTGAATCTTTGATCTGTCTTAATTGTGTATTTTCTTCTTTTGTGAGTTTACGCCCCTTTTCTCTCCACGTACAGGAGAAGGATGCCAGATTGTCTGAATTAGAATCTGAAAACAGAAAGATGAAGGTTGAGCTTGAAGAGTTCCGAACTGAATCAACTCATCTGAAAAATCAACAAGCAACAATAAGAAGACTAGAAGAGCGAACCCGCCAGTTAGAACAACAGGTCATTGCATTGTCCAACAATTTTGTTAGGCTCTTGCTTTTAGTAACTTTACTGTGCTTTCACATGTTTTATGTTTGGATAGTTACTTCACTATCATGGTTAAAATACATTACTTAGTATACAATGAGAGAAATGACAGGAGTAAAACTTGTTTAAGAATACAAAAGAAAACTATGTGTCCTGTATGAAAAGTGGTCTTGGAAGGGAAGTGATGAGTTGAGTAAAGTCATCACTCATCATGAGATTTAGCATTCTTGGAATGAATCTAGAATGGCGAAGGGACTGAAACTGGGAATTTGTACTCTCACTTTTGCCACGGGGTGTTAAACCTTGTTAATGAATCTGATTACATGATTTCGTTAATCTCTGGGCCCCAAATTTGTTTAAGAGAAATTTAAAGTTTCTGCCTCAAGTAAGCCACTTTTTTTTTTTGCTTTATGAAACTAAAGAACGATAGAAGCTGTGATTAAGTCCCTTGATCCCTCATGCAGCTGGAGGAAACCCTCTTTCGCATGTGCAAACATGCTGTTTCTGGGGGTATGTTAATGGTGAATCCTTGTAATGCTAGACCAGGATGCAAAAATACCTTATGGGTGGTTGATAAGGAGTAGGTGGTGCAATGATCAGTTCTTTGTGTTTTTGTACTTTGGAGTGTGTTGGTACATTGTTTTTTTTCCCTTTTCCTGTATGTTAACTTTCTTTTCTTCTTGGTTCTGGAAGTGGGATATGGAGGATAAGAAGTTGTGGAGTAGGGGCCGGGGGTGTAGGTGTGGGGTTGTAGATGACATTGGTTGCAGTAGTGGTGTCTAAATTCTTTTGGATCTTCCTTTGCCTTACTTTTTAATCTTGTTGCTAGAAAGGAGAATTGACTTTTCTTTTTCCCTTTTTTTCTCCATTTTGTGGGGGGTGGGAGTAGCAAGACTCAAGAGAATGCAATGTCAATTTTTATTTTTTATACATTAAACATTGGGGTTGTTCCCTACTTGTTGAATTAGGCTATGTAGGGTGAAGGGAATGAAAAGTTTCTTTGATTTTCATCCGCCCCTCTCTATGTTTTGTTTATAAAGAGTTGTTGACAAGGCGGTGAGATCTAGATCCAGGAACAAGTTTCCCATCGATGTTATTAGCAGACATGAAATCCGAATTGGGCTTTCGTAATTATGATTCCAGACTCCCTCATATTTTCGTAACAATGGGAAAAATTAAGTGAATGTATTGAAGAGCATAGATAGTCCCTCTGGACATTGAAGCGAGTATTACTACAAGATACTCAAAAAATATGAAGTAATTATGGCACTATTAATGTAAATGTGTTTTTTCAATTTCATTCACAATGTGGATGCATTCTTCAGTTGATATTTGTGCAAGAAATTGACCATTATACAGTTAATATATACAAGTAAAAAGTATAATAAAGTATCATAAACTATCATGACTTTCTTGGTGTTGATTGGTGTGTTTGATGTTGATTAAGATGGAGGAAAAAGTGAAAGAAAATGTTGAGATTAAGCAACGCAATTTGGCCGAAGAGAATCAAAAAACTATGGAGGTTCTGAAAGAAAGGTACTATATTTACTGTGACTTCAGATGAAATTTAACTTTTATCTGTGGTTTCCTAGTATTAAGTTATTAACTAGTACACATACCAGAGCTATCATATCTTTGTCATAGTTAGCAACAGTCACATAACTTTGTGACGGTGCAGGGAACGAATGATGCAAGATCAACTACGGCAAGCTCAAGAAAGCGTTTCCACCATGCGAAAGCTACACGAATTTGCACAGAGCCAGTTGTTTGAGCTTCGTGCCCAATCAGGTCAAAATGCATTTTAACTTTTGTCTTTTCTTATTATCACATTGACAAACAATTAGCAATTCATGGCTTTTGTATTTTATTTTTTTCAAAAGATAAATGGAAGTTGTTGTTGCTTCTGTGACCTCAGAGGAGGAAAGAGCTGCAAAACAATCGGAAGTTAATCTTTTAATGGATGAAGTTGATCAGGCTCAAACTCGTCTTCTCAGTCTGGAGAGAGAAAAGGTGAGCCAAACTGTTTTCCTGTAGATATCAAAGACTTCTTCATTCTGAATTTGTTCGAGCTATTAGCTGGAAATATTGTCATAACATATACAAGTCGATCCTCTTTGGATTAATTTGGATATGACTTTTGACAATATCTCATGTGTCCTATCTTGTAAAACTTTATTGAGTTTACCGTTGGCCATGCAAAAGTAGAGGTACTTTAATTAGAGTTCACTGGCATGTCTCTTAATTTCTTGCTGGCAAATATCATATGCTCCTACTTGGAAGGAAAAAAAAAAAGAAGACAAAATGCGGAATATAACAATTTTCATTTCACAAAGGCCTGCAACTTAACGGACTTCCTTTGAATATTGATATTGTCAATGAGCATTTATCCAGCCTAGGACATTAGATAGTGTTGAAGCAAGTTTGGTTTCTACAAACAAATCAATATCCTGAATCTGGCCTTTATGTGGATTGGCTTTTGACTTGCTCCTGATGTTGTTACATAGGTGGTTTATAAGCATTAACGCAAACTAGCCTAACACCCGCGTGTTACACATGCTTTTAAATTTAAAATAAAATAAAATTGGTAATAGTTGTAGAATCTAAAACTTAGGAAGCATGGGTAATTCTAAAAATTTTTCAAATGTCGTATTTCATGTCCCGTATGAGCATCAATGTTTCACAATCTAAAATACTAATTAAAAATTCTAAATAAATTTAAAATTCAACCACATATATATTAGATTTACTATTAGTTTGTCACTGTAAACTAAATAATTTTTATTTCCATATTTGGACTACCTTTGTTATTAATTTTAATTACGTATTTAGATTATTTTGCAAAATAATGAGTTTTATTTAACTTTGTACAAGATATTTAACTTATTTAGACTATCGGCGTGATTAAGATTATTATCTTGATGTGCTAAATTTTTTATCTTATGAAAGTAGTCATTTAATATAGTGCTAATTTCATTAATGAAATGCATTCAAAAAATGGGCAATCTCAATTATTTCTTTCAAACCTTTTTTCTCTTTACTTATATACAGAAGTTTTGTAAATTAGTTGTATCAACACTAGTTATGGTATAAATTATAATTTTATTAGATACGAGATATATGACTTAGTATTATTACTTTTATCTTAGGAAAGATCTTAAATCACAATGAACTATTTTAGATTATGATGTATATTCAACACAAATGATTTTCTTGGGGATTGCTTTTGCTGTATTTGGAAATAATATTGGGATGTATGTTTTGTACCATTAATTAGTAAAGTCTTATTAAACTTGATTGGAACTTCGCGTGTAAAAGAATGAATTTTTGAAAAAGTAAGAATTAGGTGTAAATCGGATAATTTTAGGAAGTTACTTTTAATATTATTATTAATTAGTTTTTAATTTTATTTAGGAATTGATGAGAGACTGGTACATGTCAGTGGAAGCGTGAAAGCCCATATCTTCAATTACTATATAGGGTAGATCTGATGTCCAATAACATATAGTGTAACCAATAGCTAATTATGTTAGAATTCTGACCAAACTTCAGATTCAGTAATTTTTGGAAAATGGTAGGATGTTTACACTTCATTAGCCTCTAAACTAGTTAAGTAGAAGGATGGTACTATTAAATGCAATATGATCCATGAGAAACTCACTGCAGTGCCTATCACAAAAGATCAACATGTTACTCTGAAGGAGATTATTCATCACATACCCCTCAGAAAAGCTGACTGTGAAGATATCCAAGTTTAATTTGACAAGTAACTTAAATAAGATTAATAACCATATCTCATCGGCGATGTTGATATTTGCCTCATAAGTAAAGTTTAACTTTTCCCTTTTCTCAGTAGGTGGTAAGCTTCCACTTTGATTATTTCATGCTAACTATGGAATACAATACGAGATTCAATGTTACCTTTGTTAACTGACCATTCTGCTGCATTGTTGCATTCTTTATCAGGGTCTTCTACGGTCACAGTTACAATCAGCTAACGAAGATAGTGGACATAAGAAAAGGTATGCATGCGGTGTTTTGTATAGAAGTTTCTCATTTCCATTCTTTTTGTTACTACTATTCTGAAGTTACAACAGGTGAGGCAGACAACTTAACCATAGTTAGGTCCCTTAAACTAAATTTTAAAATAATTTTTTTTTAAAAACACCAAAAAAGTAGAAACCCTAAAAAAAATTAAACTAACTAAGAAACTGAAAAAGAACCCTACAAAAATGAAAAAAACACACTAAAAACCTCAAAAAATCGTAAAAATCCTAAAAAACTAATAAACCCTAAGAAAAACTAAACTAAATAAAAAACAAGAATTAACCCTAAAAAACTAAAATTTAGGCCCTGCCTAACGGAATACACAAGTTTTTGTCTAACAACATAATGCATAAGATATGTATGTTATCTCTTATATACAAGAAACTCCACCTCTTTTGGTGGTAGTAGTCTGGAGGACTATTAATTAGTATACAAAAATATATAGACGACTATTAATTAGTATACACAAAATATATCCTCACCTGAGGACAAGATCTTGTATATTTTACTTTTTTTTTGAAAAAAACATAAATTCATCAAGGAAAAACAAAGATATAATGGTATGAGATATTCCAATATTTTACAAAGGTTCTACAGAATAAAGCTCCTAGTCCCTTATGATGTCGGAAACAACAAAAAACTTAAAATCCTTATGACTATTATAATACACGAATTTGATCTATTGTATTATATTATTTGATTTCTTTTTAGTCTTAACTGTTGCCATCAAAATCATGTTTTTGCTTATCATTTGTTTCTTTTGTCCAAATGCACAAAAATTAAAGTTCTTCAATGTATAATAATCTTTAGCATGGGATCGCTTTCCTTTAGTAGAGATTTCTATATTCATAAGATTTACCAAAATATAATTTCCAAGTTCTTGATTAATGTTAACTCTAGTGATTAACACATTTCAAGCTGATATTTTTCGCATGACTGTCATCTAATTCTTTTTGTGCCTTCACCAACTCTTTGTGTGCCAGGTTCAAGTGATTTCTTTTTCTGTACATGATCACATTTTAAATATAACATTAGTTTGTTTCAAGAAAGCTAACAGATTAGAAGAAATAATAAAATCAACCTAACATTGTCGAAAATGAAATTTCAAAAACTGATGCTCTTCCCCATTGCAAATACTTTTCAGCTTCAATTGAATCTACTAGATTCGTTAATATTGATACAACCTGCGTTTGTTAAGGGGATGCTTGGTAAATTATGGGGAATGGGTATGAGTTTGATCATAGGGGTTAATGGGTTTGATACCTCTCATGTATGAGGGGTGGGGTATGGTTAATTCTCTAAAAATGGGAAATCAAAGTGATAGATGTGCAAACCAATCACCACTTTGATTCCCATTCCCATTCCCCACTCTCCAAAACCCCCATCCAAGCAACCACTGAATATGTGAAATAAAATACAAAAACATTGTTGCACGTTTGTTACACATTGTGGAACATGTTCAAAAGCTGCTAGGATCTCAAATATGCACAAAGAGATTCCACATTGCGGAACTAATTCGAATATGAAACAATGTTTTTGTTTTTTTATTTCACATATATAACAAACGTGAGTGGCATCACTATTACAAAATCTAGTAGATTCAATTGAAGCTGAAAAATTGGGGAAGACCATCTCTGAATTCCATAGCTTATCTTTGTTTGAAATTTCATTTTCGACGATGCTAGGATGGTTTTATATCATTTGAACCACAAAGAGTTGGTGAGTATTCAGGAAAAAGTAGACGACACTCGTGCAACAATTTTTTGCTTGAATTGTGTTAATTACGGTAGTTAACATTAATCAAGAACTTGGAGATCTATATTCATGTAAATATTTTATGAATATAGAAAAGTTTATGGAAGGGGAGCGGTTTCGTGCTAAAGATTCCTATATATTGGTATTAAAGAACTAAGTGTTTGTGCATCTAGTCTTGGCAGAAGAAACAAATGGAGAGCAAGAACTTGAATTTGATGCAAAAGTTAAGACCAAAAATAAATCTCTTAATACAATAGATCAAAATACTGTATAAATTTGATGGCCATGCTTGTGTTTGGAAATAATGCATGAGGGATTTGAAAAAATTGCCAATTTCTGGCTACTTACTCATTGATATATATTGTGCCCATTCGTCCTCCAGCTGAGTCAAGGGAGGGCAAATGGGTGAATTCTATATTACGATGGGTAAACACAATATGCTGTATTTGTATGAGCCTATATCCAAATGAAACCACGAGGGGAGGGCATTTTTAAATGGCTGTTCTATTACCTCCTTTTGCCTTTATTAATGTCATGCTATTTCCGCTAATCCAGGTTTCGGGTTATTTATTGGTTTAAATTTCTTGTTGCTTTTGCAGTGATAGTCAGGATGAGAATACCATGCTGGAGAATTCTCTTACTGCAAAGGAAAAAATAATATCCGAGTTGAATACGGAACTTCACAACATCGAGACAACATTGTCTAATGAACGAGAATATCATTTGAATGAGCTGAAGAACTTGAAGATCATGCTCAATGAAAAGGTAATTACTATAGTCTTAAACTTTTACGAGGTTTTGTATGAGGGGAACCAAGGGGGTTATGCATATAAATATAAACCATAATCAGCTTTTCGGTAGGTATACATACTGTTGACCGTACAAGTGATTTGACACCATAGTCATGTTGCTTAACCCTGAAAATGCGTGTAGTCATTTGGCAGACCAGTGAATTATTTTCTCTTAAAAGATTTGCCTATTCTCTCCTTTCAGAAGCAACGAGAAATCCTTTCCTCCAATTTCTCTTTCTTACTAATGAACTTGATTTAAGTCGCATATTAGCCACTCTTAGCGATAATCTATCTATGAATAGACATGTTCAACGGTTCTGAACCGCCAGTTCACGGTTTGAATCGCGGTTCGGTCGGTTTGTGCCCAAACCTCGAACCGCAACCGGACCGTGAAACCGGCCGGTTGTCTTCGGTTTGTGAACTGCCGGTTCACAGTTCGGTTTGAGGTTACCTTACGAAGGTTTTTTTGTTTGCGTCGGTTGGCGTACCCAATCATGCAACATCATTTGATTTTCTAGATCGGGATGCCTAATGTTGGATCCTCGCGGGTCTAGTATGTACCCCCTTCGCTGAATGCTTGACTGAAACAGTTGATGCGGGAACGGCCAATATCTCCTTCGTAATGATGTTAACAACGGGATATAGTGATTTCCTCGATAACCACCAATTCAAAATATCAAACTCGTTGTCGGCTTCATTTTCCTCAAACGTTGCATACTCAAAAGGCTGTCGCTAGATAAGGGTTAGAACCGAAGGAGTAACCTGATCGACCCATCCGTGATTTTTTTTTTGTTTATTTCAAAAAATCCTGAAATCCCTCAATTTCATCGTTGTTGTCACCACTTCTACTGGGATTACCAGTTCTAGTCGGAGCTTGTCGTCAGAAGTACTCGTTGGAAGAGGATCGTCAAAATTTATACTATATTCTTTAAATATATCAAACCTTTTCACATTTTGAATAATATTTCAACGTAAGAAAATGCAAACTTTTCAAATGATAATAAAGTGTCATAATAACTATTAAGATAAAGTTCTAAACTACTTTCTCTATCATTAGGATCTAATAATGTAGCAACTAAAAGAATATTTGGAATGAAATAAAAAAAAATCCAAATCATTTTCGTCTCATGAGAATAACACATTCTTTCAAACATTCATTTTTCATACACTCCCTAAAATGAATGTAATTTTAACATAATGTTCAACAATAATGTGAGAAGTAGGATAATAAATACCAAAAAATAAATTAGAAGTATCATCAAACACTTTTAAAGTTTTTCAAATACTTACATGTAGTCCATTGATTCGTATATAACATAACTCCAGATTGTTGTTGGGTAAAAAACGAACACATTAACTCTTTGTACGAATATATCTTTCAATAATTTATATGTAGAGTTCCAACGAGTAGGCACATCCGTTAGAAAGATTTTTCCATGAAATCAATTTTCCTCACAAAACCTCACCCATTTTCATTGCGAATATTTATCTCTATGAATATACATGACATGACAGCCATTTTAATAGGATTGAGCTCATTTGTCAAAGCATCCAAACTATCACACAAATTTAAAATATGATATATGCTTCGAATATGAAAAAATAAACCACCAATAGATGGTTGACAAATACTAATAAGCTTATTAATACTTTCCGTATTAGAAGTAATGTTATCAAATGCAACTGAAACTATTTTTGATGCTAGACAATATTCTTGACAAATTGAATGAGTTAATTGACAAATAGAATGTGCATTATGAGGATGTTTAAAATCTCTAAATGCAAGTAAAAGTTTTAGTAAAGTCCACGATTTATCAACCCAATGACATGTAACGACCATATAAGAATTTTCATTCCCAATGATCACTCCAAACATCCGAACAAATTGAAACTTTATTTGGTAAACTAGCAAATTCATTAGATAAGTTTAACTTATATTCACAAATAACGTTTTTAATATCACGAGTAACTGTAGAGCGTGAGACTCTCGATCTCAAGGGATTAAAAGAAAGTTGGCGATCTCAAGGGATAAAAAAAAAGTTGGGTGAGCTTTTCATATAAATCATCATTGACAGAGTTTAAAGGAAGAGACTTATGAAACAAATTTAGCTAATTCTTTTCATGAGTGGAATCGGAATATGTAAATAAAGAAGAGTAGTTCGTACTTGTTCTCCGTGTAGCTTTGTTTGAGTCTTATCGATACCGGTTTTGTCGGGATGTTTGTTGTTGAGATGGTTGCGCATATTCCCGTTCCTCCTCCTAGGAATTGGTAAGTTGCTTTACAATAGTTGCAATTGACACGGTACCTCTTTTTTCTTTCTTTTGCCATCTTCAAGTGGCGGCTCGTTTGTGGGTGGTGGGATCTCAACTTTTTCAAAATGAGATTTGAAAATGTAGGATTTGAACTCCACCGATGCTTGAGTACGAGCATTTCTTCACCGTCAAAAGGCGGCGGCGGCTCGAAAAGTTCGATTAATGTCGGTATCACTCCAATCTTCGTGTCAATGGGATTGAGATTGTAGTCACCGACCGAATTGACTTGTGAAAAGGTATTGATGTCGTCGTCGAGTGCTATGCTGTACCCCTTTGTCGGCTCGATGAGAACGAGAAGAACCGGATGGACCGTGACTTGCCAATTTTTTTATATAAATTAAATTGAAAAATAGGAAAGAGTAGTAGTACTAGTAGGCTAAAGTAGGATTAGATTAATTAGAAAGTAAGAAATATGTCATGAAATAAAAATATTAAACTTCTTGAAGTTGATGAAGGCTATATTGATAATTGAAACTTAGTAATCACTAAACTTGTAAACAGTAATGTAGAATAGGGATTAGAGAAGAGATGAGTGTTTCGTGTGAGAGAAACGAGTTGGGAAAGGGGGGTATTTACAGATAGAAGTGGGGAAAAAAAATTCTGCATTCAAATTGCCGGTTTCGGTTCAATCCGTCGGTTTGAGGCAACGGTCAATTGATCTGGACCGTTGATCCGTTGATTTCAAACAGCCCCCAACGGCTAGTTTTGTCACGGTTGAACCGGCGGTTCGACCAACGCTATTTTTTTTTTTTAATTATCAAACCGGTACCGGCTTATTGGCAGTTCTAGTTCCGGTTCGAACCATGATCAACGGTTAACCGAACTGTTGACCGCCGGTTCGAACCGGCGGTTTGGCCGGTTTGCACAAACCGTTGGGCACATCTAGTTTTTAATGTGATCAGACTTGAAAGTCATGTGAATGAGGACTTGTATTATGAAAGTCAAATTGATTTGCCAAGTTACAAGCAGTGGCTTGTCTGAAGTCAGATTCAAATCAAATGTTATGATCGACTTCTGTTTTCTTGTGATAATCTAGGAGATTGAGTATTGAGTCCCATAAGATTAGGCTTTTGATCAACCTAGATACCTTGCTTGAGTCCGAACCCGTGCCAGAACCTCTTATACATGGATGATGGATCTACTCTCTTCTAGTCACATTGGTGTAAAGGTTATTAGTTTCGAATTGCATTATTTTCTTGGTTTCTTCCTTATTGTAAGATAGTTCTTAGTACCTTGGATGAATTACTCATGCAAACATGCAAGACTATATTTTGATAACTGATCATGCTCTCATCTTTGCTAATTTTTAGCATACTCCAATCAACTTATAAAGATATCAAGTTAACATTCTTTTCAGATTTTCTTTGCAAATGCTTATTTATTTTTAGCTTGGATCCAAAATTTGTTCCAGTTTCTGTTTACTTACTACATTTTCTGTTTGTAAAAATGCATTAGGAAGTTGAGGTAGAGGAGTTGAAGAAAGAGCTTCAGGCTAGGCCAACTGAAAAACTAGTTGATGATTTGCGCAAGAAAGTAAAAATTTTGCAGGTGATGTGAACTTCACTACTTTCATTAAAGAATCTAACGTTATCTCTCTTGTGCTTGACTGAGTAGTGTGTGAGGACATCAGTATGTGTCAAAGGTACACATACAGAATGAATGAACTTTAACTATTCAAATGAACAACAGCCAGTTTGGTGAATATCAAAATTTAAAGACCTTGAATCAGTCTTTTTCCCTGTGCCCCTGAGTTTTTTATTGATATATAGATGACTGTGTTGATGCTTTATGAATCAAGTTCTTGTCTTGGTTTATACAATCAGCGAGTGACATGTTTCCTCATTTGTTAAACATGAATTTTTAAAACAGCCACTTATCCGAGCTTTTATTCTTACCAGTACTGTGTTTTATGTATCTAAAAGTATAGCAGGTATCCAACTTGTAACCTTTCTAAACGTAAAATGATAATTTATGAACTTTTCCACCTTATCTATTTTCATGGCAGGCCCTTACATCTTCTAAAGGTCCTTTTAGAATTCGATCAGTTCTATCCTTCTAATGCACAAAATTATTTCTTGACGTAGACCAAAGTGCAAAATAAAAATGGGGCTGAATAAATACTTATTCGAAAACGTACACAGATATGCGTATACATATATATTTCATATATTTAACTTAAGTATACCCTTCCCTTTACTCTTTTTAAGAGTTTTTGTGAATATATCAGTGTTGTGCCGATTTTTGGGTAAAGTGACCCATTATAGTGATATTCATAGGCTGTTGGCTATAATTCAATTGAAGCTGAGGATTGGGAAGCAGCTACAAGTGGGGAAGAGATGAGCAAACTAGAGTCATTACTTCTTGACAAGAACCGGAAAATGGAGCATGAACTGACACAATATAAGGTAAGCAATTGCCAGGAGGATTATTGTAGGTAACTAAACCATATATGTATAGAATTGCATCACATTAATTTTCAGCTTGGTAAATGGCATCTTTCCAATTCTCTCAGGTCAAAATTGCTGAAAAGTCATCTTTGCTGGAAGCGGCTGAACTTAAGATTAGAGAGCTAACAGCACAGACCAACGAACAACAGAGGCTCATCCAGAAACTCGAAGACGACATTCTAAAGGTTATTTCACTTTTTCCCCCATTTTCTCTTCTTGAGCACATAGCTGGTATTTAATAACTATATGCTATATGCTGCTTCCCTTTTGAAATAACTTTGGAGCAGCTTATATGTGGATTTTGTTATCCTGCCAAACTGTTAGCAATAATGTACTGTGGTGATGGAAGGTTTGTACTCTTAATTATTTTGATTAATATCTTAAAAATGCAGGGTTACAGTTCCACTGATAAAAAAGGTAGTTTTCTGGATGAATGGGACCTGTCAGAGTCTGGAAGCACGAACCAAGTTGATGTAAGTTCTATGTCATTCATTCTAGGTTCCTTTTGCATATGTTTATCACAAAATGCTTGACATTGTAGCATACTAGCATAAACTTTGTTGTCTATCTGCTTTTCGATCAAGTAGTCTTCTGTCATATCCAATTCTGGTCACATCTATGCTCGTATCTCAACAGTCTGATCTTTGATTTTGTGTCCAATAACTACAAGTTATACTATATATCAATGCCAATTTTGAAATCTTAACCGGGCAGACACTTGAAATGGTAGAATTGAGGAGCAATAGTCATACTCCTTTGGCCCAAATTGAGTGATCATATTCAAAGTGATGTCTGCGGTGAAAATAAAACATCTCAGGGGCTGATAGCTTAGGGGATATCATGTTTACATACCAATGTGCGTTCTTTCTTTACTCTCAACTTTTTCTTCGCCGGGCATGTGTTTTCGGTTAAGCATATCAGACCATTTTTTGACATTTTGAATAAAAATCAAAAACCTCTAAATTGTTCAATCTTGCAAAATTGATTCCTTTTTACTAGTTCAATTGCTTTAAAAGCTTATACGAGTTAAATTGGAAAATATTTAGACTAACTATTATTGTGAAATGAGAAAAACTGATGTGGTTTGAAAGGATGAGAGATACCTTATCAATTTTCACTAACTTGTTTCGATATCAAATTGTTGTAAAGTATGAAGGCAAACAACAAGCTGTATGTGTGTTATACTCTGGCTTTTCTAAATGCATCTGCTATAGATTCGTAGGGCTCCATTAATTAATGTATACTTGTGAGGCTTGAGTTTTACATGTATATGCTTAAAGAGGGATCTGGCTTATGTACTATCTGCTTGTTGCCATTCTATCTTAAAAATTGTGGCTAAACGCTTTCTGGGACAGAATTCAGAACACAGGCGTGCTCCATCTGATATTGATCAAAGCTCTATGCTTAAGGTGATATGCAACCAACGAGATCGATTTCGGGCTCGTTTGCGGGAGACTGAAGAGGTCAGCCTCAGTAATCCCCCTGGCACCAGCCCATTTTTCAGTTGATCTTTTTTCAGTTGCTTTATTTGCCTGATTAAAGAAATTTAACACTTTGCCAGGAAATAAGAAAATTGAACGAGAAAATAGGAATGCTGACGACTGAGCTTGAGAAAACAAAAGCAGATAATGTTAAACTCTATGGAAAAATTCGTTATGTTCGGGATTATAATTCTGAGAAAGTAATATCCAGAGGATCAAAGAAGGTGCCTAGTTGCAGCTGCAAGAATATATTTGTAATCCAGCTTATACTCATTCTTAACTTAGCTGTGTCCTTATTTTCAGTATGCTGAGGATCTGGAGAGTGGTTTTAGTTCCGATGTTGAATCCAAGTATAAGAAAATATATGAGGATGATATTAATCCGTTTGCAGCATTTTCAAAGAAGGTGAATCTTCTTGTATCTCTTTGATTGTTTCATGGTGGATTTTCTTCTCTTTTAGATGCTTCTTTGTGTATGAGTGATCAATTTTATAAATTTCTTGATTTTTTTTTTCAAATTTAGTATGCTGTTGGTTGTCAAATTTGACTGCAATTTTTATACCGATTTAAAACTTCTTAAGAACCGTATGGACATTATTATTTTAGATTACTGTTTTCTGATACCACATTTCATTTTGCAAGGAAATGGTGCTTTTGTCATCCTGTTGAAATCTTACTGTATATAACATTACATTGTTAGTTTTCTATGCTTAATCCTTGCAAAAGACTGAGAATATCACTTCATCTGTTGATTCAGGATAAATCTTATGCTGCATAAACCAGTTTTAGTAATATGTGTATCATTTGTAGTTATGTTTGTTCTTTACACTTAGACATAGAAACCAACTGATTCTTTATATTAACATTTTCAATGTTTATGAAAAAAAAGGAAAGAGATCAAAGGTACAAGGAGCTCGGGCTGAGGGATAAAATCACCCTTAGCAGTGGACGGTTTCTTCTCGGCAACAAGTATGCTCTTTGGTTTTATTTTATTTTACTCGAGTGCCATTGCCCGTCTACCTTGGTGGTGGTGTTTTTTTTGATATCGAGCTGGAACTTGAATATTTGCTGACATTTGAGTTCGTGCAGGTATGCAAGAACGTTTGCATTTTTCTATACCATTGGGTTGCACATATTGGTGTTCACGTGCCTGTACAGGATGTCTGCCTTAAGCTACCTCAGGTTATATTTGCCTTTTGCTGATAAATATATAACCCTGCTATATACAAATCGAATATTATAATTATACCACTTTGATTTGAGTTTTGAGGAATGATATTCATTTAGCTTAATGTTTTTCTGCTGCAGCCATGGACCTGAGGAAACCCTTAATGCAGATAACATCAATAATCTTCCACATCCTCAATAACCTTTTTGTTTCTCATTTGGACAATCCCTTTGTACTGTTGGGTATTATATATGACAGTTTTTAAAATCATGACTTGCACAAGTAAGGATTAAAATGATTTATTAAATGCGTGGCGGAGGAATATTGTTTGTTTCCCACTTTTGCCTAAAGCCTAAATCCTAAGTTCTAATCGATTGCGTGGTGGATACATACATAGTTCTTGCTACTATGTCACCACTTTTGAAGAACTGTATATTGTACGTTAAGGTGGCGCATAATCATAGTCTCACCCTCAATCCGGAAAAAAGACCAATCATTTGTTGTGTGAAGTAAGTAAGCATTGTTCTTCATAATTATATACCCAAAGGTTGAAAGATATTTAAAATTATTAGCTCTCATGATAACAGATTTGAGGATGTTAGAAGTTGTTTTCCGAAAGTAAGTTCTTGGGTTCTTATGTAATTTATTAATAATAATTAATGCACGCACACATTCTTACAAATAATTAAAGTGATAGTAAATTAATTTATATGTGAATTTCACATTTAAATCTTAAAATGCAATAATTAATGAGATAGTTAGTACCCAATTGGCAACAAATGATTCTTTAGTCAAAATTTAAAATATGTTTATAAAAGAATTAATTTTATTGACATATATAATGTTTATGATCTTCAACTTTTTTGATATTATTTATTACATCAACTGATTATATAAACGTAATTGTTTTCTTCTTTCATAATTCACTATTGATAATATAGTTTTCATTTATTAATTGCTTTTCATTTTAGATTTTATTTGTTCATCTAGGCATATGCACTTTTTTAATGTACGAGTTATATATAATTTTCGCACTATGTGCCCATAAAAAATAAGAGAAAAATGATGACAAACGGTAACACAACTATAAGTGAGGGATACCGATATAAAATAAGAACAAATGATGACAATGTGGCAACACAACTATAAGCGAAGGACAGAGTTTTTTGATAATTGCATATTTTTTATTATTTTACCCACAAGGAAATACAAAATTATATTTATCAATGAAAAAGGCAAATTATACTATGTGCCAGGTGCACAATGCACTTGGTTCTTTTTTTAATATGAATAGATGTTATATGCTATAAATATATATTTTCCGTGTCATGAATATAGATGTGTTGTGTTAAATATGGTTGTATTATATTGATTTTATACTGGGATAACTGAAAATAGTATTTTACGATGAATATGTGTTTTTTGTGTGATAAATATGTTTATCTTGCATTGAATTTTTATTGAAATAAGTGTTTGTGCTTGTGTACATGTATATTATGTGTGTCATACATAACATTTATATTAATCATAAAAAATAATAAATTGGACAACATACATTTTGCACCCAAGGTATACAACCTTATATAAGAAGTGAACCCCATTGGATATTAAAATTACACCCAATTATTATATCATGGACCATAGTCCACCATGAACAAATTTCGACTCTTATTACGCATACACGGGTGTACATTATATCGTACACATATAGATTAACACATGCAACGAAGATGTACATTTTTACGGTTGATTGTACTGCCGTAACATACTCATCTATATTATGAAAATTTGTTCATTTATCATATTGAGATTCATATTTATCACATTGCAGATGATTACATATATATATATATAATGTATATTTATATTTATCATAATAGAGATGGATTTTTACAATGGAGATGAACTTTTATCATAACAGGTGTGAATATTTTTATCACAGTAAATATGAATATTTTAAACCTGTTGTGTGTTTATAAATGCACATTTATCATAATAAGAACTTGAATATATCACACGTAATATATATATATATATATATATATTGACTAAAATGAATATTTATCACATTTAAGATGTACTTTTTACCCGAGTGTATTGTACAATATACACCCGAGTGTACATAATAATTTGCCAACAAAGTGAACCTAAACAATATATATGTCACGTAGCAAGTAAATATATTTACTATGTAGATACATCACATTGTACATAGATGTACATCAACGAATTGTTTAAAAATAGATATATTACGCCATAGATAAATATATATAGATATAGATACATTACGTGGGGTGTATTCATTTAAAACTTTTAAACACATTTTAAGATTTTTAAAATTCTGATGTATTTAATTAAAACATTTTAAAACTTATAAAAGTCTTGAGGTATTTAATTGAGATTTCTAATAAATTGTTAAATGTCCATAAAAGTCTCAAGGTATTCATTTGAGATATTCTGAATTATTAAATTGTCATGGGATATTTAAAAAGTCAAATACTCTTTGTATTTGTAATTTGACTGAATTTTCTAGACTTCTAATTTAATTATATATACTAAATCCCACTACCAAATCCAATCTTTAAACATGAGATTTCACAAGACTTTTATAAACTCCCAACAAATATGTAAAATCAATAAAAATAAAAGAAAATTCATACAAATTTTATAATGAAACAAATTTTAAAATGTTTTTAGAAGTTTCAAATGAATACACTATAAACTCTTCTATTAAAAAAATATTATATATATTAAATAATATATATATATATATATATATATAAGTAAATCATAGAATAACTAATAACACGTCAAAATCATATCGGAAAGTGAACCGTAATCCAGTTTCATAAAAAGCAATCGAGCCACCTGTGCCATAAAGTTATTTTCTGTCTTTCTTTTCCAGTTTCTCTTGGATCCCACATGAGGAGTTGGTATATCATGGATTCGGGTAACTAGGAGGAATATATAAATAACATGTAATGAACATATAAATGATATACGATAAATATATACATAGTGAATGATAATATAAAATTATATATTTATAGTCATTATACTCTCTTGTATATTCACCATACAACGATAAATCTACAAAAGATTTGCGAGAAAGATACATATTGTGAACAATTAATATATTAATAATTGTAATGAATACAAATTTAGGTGCACAATCCTTTTCGTCCTGTCTGGGACTCAAAATCCTGGATTCAGGATTCGTAATACCGAATAGTCGTTTGTTCTAAAATTCAAAATCAAATACTCAAACAATAACATCTTACGGCTAAATAATTAAATATTACTAAATAAAATATAATAATATTATATCATTCACATTTCATATATGATTTGACATTAAATATAATAATACATTATCATCCACTCTTCAGACAAATTCTACATCCTATAACAAACAAGAATTCTTAATATTCACAAAGTTTTGAATACTCCAAGATTTTGAATACCAAATATCAGAATCCCGGCGAATGTTAGTCCAAAGAGACCCGTTTGTTTTTAAAATATTCATCTTTCGATGGAAAGTTTGTGAACATGCGATTATCACAGTGCAATTTTTATTTACATGTTATTTTTATAAATAATATCTCATCATCAATCACAAATTATTTCATTTTTCTCTCGATCTCTCTATCATACTTCTCAATACCAAATAACTCTATCATACTTCTCAATACCAAATTTAATTATTTATTCTCTCTCATTTCACGTTCATATTTGAAGAATCTCGGTATATTCTCTAATTCATCATCGTTTTCTTTATTTATAACAAAAGGTATAAAATGATTGCTATCCATATTGTTTATATTTGTTCATCTTTATCATTTTTATTGAACTTACATATATATGACATCAAAACATTTCATAAACAATCCACATCTTTAAACACTTCCAATAATATCAACATAATTATTCATTTTTCCACCTCACGTTCAATTACATGTTATTATTAGAAAGAAAATCACCACTATCCACTCATAAAATAGTAATAGATCGAACCAATAAACTATCAACTATAAATACAAATGGAAAAAAAGGAACGACCCAATGTCCATCCCAATCGAGTTCGGGTAGTAGTTATTATTTCCTCCATTCCGTTCTATCTGTCGCATTTATATTTTCAAAAGATAATCATTGTTACTTTTTACTTTCTCAATAAAAAATAAATGTTACTTTACTGATTTTACCCCTACCTTCATTATTTCACATATTTGAATTATTTTAAATAAAATGATATTATGGTCATTTGATACCTATAATTATAATAATCATCTTTTTTAATCTCCGTAAAATAATCAACTGCGACAGATCGAATGAGACAAAGTGAGTAGTTAGCAATTAGTACAAATGTTCCAAAAAGCGCTAAATGTTAGTTAGATTATGGACCCGGATCTAGTGTCTAGGTTGAGTCGAGTAATATTAAACGGGGACTAATCGGATTTAGGCGCGAATTTTTAGAAAAATGGTTAGTATTTCCTTAAATAAAAAATCCCATCCATTTTTTTTTTCTTAATCTGGATAAATAATTTCCATATTTATTTCATTAATCAACACAACACAATTTATTTTTTTCCTTTATCTTTTTTCTTTTTTACAGTGCCACCGGTAATGGTATACAGAAGCAAACGCGATACTTAAGACCAATTTAGTTTCCGGGGGTTTTGTAATGAGATAGGAACGAAACAGCTTCTTCTTCTTCTTCTTCTGAAGCATAAACAATTAATAGGGTTTTTACAAGTTCATGGGATACGGCCCGGATCGACTAAGCTGGTAGCCAGGAGAGTTAACCCGTCATTTCTACTCGATCGCCCTGAGGAACAAATAGTCCGGGCGAGAGGGTTTTAAACCTACAATTAATTGCATTTGCTTCAAACTCTGGGCTGCTTCCAGTTCCTGCGGCGTGAATATCAATATGATGCTATCATTCTAAATCTTAATCAAGAGGAACCCAGGTTCATACCGTGTTTAATTAATATCGATACTGGGAAGATTTCGTGTTTATTATTATATATATGAATTTATTCTTTTGGTGATTTTAGTTTTGACTAGGAATCTAATTGGTCTGGTGAAAGAGAGATGGAGAATGGGGAAGGCCATTTAGAGAGCAAATTCACAGGGTTGACGGTGAGTGATCCTAACAATATCAATGGGAGTGATGGATTGTTTCAGGTTATGAAAGCAGTCGAAGCTGCTGAGGCAACCATCAAGCAGCAGGTATGATATGTCCAGGGTTTCGAATGATGGGCTTATGAAATACAGAATTATTCATTTACCTATCTTTGCAATATGCAATTTTTTTTTAATTTTTTTTCTTGGAGTATGAATTTGAACCTGTCGTATCATATGATTCTATTACGAAGAAAATTTAGCATTTACTCTCACGGGGCCGGGCATTTACTGTTTGGATTCTTATTTTGATCTCACTCTTGGCTGTCAAATGTTACTATATTTCTGATCGATAAAGTATTTTATTGTACTACCCAATGGGAATTTAAGAAACCATGCTTATACTGGAAGTAGATACTATGTTAAGACCGAGTCAGCAATTTATAACGTTCTTTATGTATGTATACAGCCCTGTAATGTCATTTCAGGCTAGCTCCATTAAGTGACTACTGCTCGTTTCAGAGATTTTGTTTGATCTTGTAGTGTCATTGTGTTGTCTGCCTGGTAATAGGTACCACATTTCAGGTGATACACTAAGTGCTCAAATTAAAGACGTGTGGTTTTAATTCAAAGGTCTTTTTCGAAACCATGAAATTTTGTGTGTGTGGCGCAGCTTATAAAAAAAAGATGAGCCTATTTATGAGCTTTTTATTTGATTTGGTATATTAATATGGTAAGTAAGTACGCACCAGCTGAATAAGTAATAAATAAATAATTGAATGTGCTTAGTTTGACGACTGTTTTATGCAGGTTCGCTGAAAAATGTCACTTTCAAATGTTTGGGCAAGTCAATAATTTTATGCACTTTGATTAATGAGAACGAGAATCTGTAACAGATTCCGAAAGCCTAAAAGATTCTGTATTTACTATATTAATGCCAATTCCACCTTAACAATTGATATAAAAATAAATAAATAAATCACGATTTACATTACATACCAATTTTGATGATCCGCTAGTGATTTGGATAGTCAAATGCTATGAGATGCAAAATGTATTTCGTATATTTGTGGACCCCGTTCAACTAAAAATTCCGTATGTGGTTAACTCTTTGCATTTTGCATCTCATACCGTTTTCATTCTGCTTAGTCTTATCTCCCTGTAAGGGGGGTGGGTGGGGTGGGGGTGGGGTGGCTTTGGTGAAATACCTAGCCCTTACACAAAATCGTTATTTAATTTTTGAATTGATCTTTGCACTGGATGGTAATTTAACGCACCATCCCGTTGAAAGTTGAAACGAAACAAGATTTTACATTCAGAATCTACAACTTTAACTGTAGTTTCGTGCTATTGCAGTTCATTTTCCTTTACCACTATTTAAATGAGCCTATTAATAATGTTTCTCTAAAAGTTAACTTGTTTGCCGAGTTCATTAGCCCATCAATTGTGACAGTGTTAATTGATCATTACTGTTTCCTGTTTTGCTCCTCACAGGTGGAAGAGAACAATCGTTTGAGGTCCGAACTTCAGAAAAAAAACGAGGAACTTGAGAAATATGTAAGAGCTCCTTCCCTGGATGTTTGATCTCCCACTCCTTTTGTCCGATAATTAACAAATACTTGATTGTTTATGACTTTAGCAATCCATGTTCTCTTTCAAATTGTTTCATTTCTTCAATTCAGAATCTTGGTTTTAAGTTCAAAATAATTCAGTAAGGGGAGAGTACAACTAGTGTTAGGCCATTCTGCCTGCTCTCCGTTTTCTTCCATGTACGTACTTTCCTTGAGTATGTAGGCCTTGTCAGTTTTTATACTTCTCCATATGGTCTTTAGATGCGGTGATGTATAGAGGTATGGTTAAATTAGTATATAATAGAAGTAGTAGTATATTAAAATTCACATTGCATGGTACGTTGCTTATCAATTGGGAACTGTTGTCTCCATTTCCAATTTATTATTTATCCATTTGACAATTCTAATTTTTTGAAATAATATTGGAGAACTGTTTTCTTTTTTCTGATTTAAGAGATCAAGACTGCTATATTTGCAATATTTCCCAAAGACAAGTTCATAACCAGACCTGTTTAAGATAGCAAATTTTAGATAGTATGGAAGTCGATAAAAGCAATCTTTTAGATGTCTTTAAATTGTTTTGTACTGATGACTTGACAACGAGAAACGGAACTTCAAGGTCCACTGTTTTGTAACCTAGAAGGTAATTGGGATATATTTAGCTGGACAAGGATATCTCTGGATTATTCCTCATGTCTTGTGTGGTGTTCCCATGCTTGTCTCGTCTCTCACCATAGTGCCTCGGCCTCAAAAGAAAGAAAATTGTGTTGTTTTTAATGCATGTTGTGATGGAGGCTAAGATCAGTAACTATGATGGTAATTGAATAATTTTTGTTGATCTAAAATAATGTTCACGTGTTGAAAATTGTTATCATCTTCTCCGCCCCCAAACTCCTTGATTATGCATCGTTTTAGTTGAATTATGTTTATTGTTTTTTGTTGCAGAAATCAGGCGATGAAAAATATCAAGACCCTCAATTTGCCGATCAATGGGGTGACCATGAACCGTCTAGAACTGACCAAGTAGTTTTGCATTTAGGAAATCAAATAGTTGGTGGTGGTGGAGATGTGGGAATCACTTCCAAACACGATTCGCCAAATTCCTTTGCTCTTGAATCCGATCCTATCCGAAGTAATAATATTCATGCAATGAGAACTCATATAGAAAACCAAAATGATAGCAATACAGTCAATGGATCGTTGAACATGGCTCATGGTGGTCAGGTAGCGTCAGATAATTCTGGCGTCTCTCAGATTCTTTCACCATCTATTACATTGTTTACTCCTACAAGGTATATTAAAGGCTTAGAGCTGATGTAAGAAATTGGTTTGAATACCGATGGTTGTCTTGTTTATGATTTTCTTTTCTGCTTTTATAGGTATCAGCAAGAAAGCAATTTGGATTCAGAGTTCGGATATTCCGGAAGGGATTTGATTTCAATGGCTGATAGTAGTTCAAAGCAGGTACTCTGGTTATAAACTATAAAAAGAGCCATAAGGCATTTATCATATTATCCTTTAGCATCATTTTATGAATACATCTGTGTAGGATATTGTTGTAAAGATTCGGGAACATGAAGATGAGATTCTACAATTGAAAAAACATCTTACGGAATACTCAATAAAGGTAGAAAAGAAAGGACTATTTTTCGAGTACTCTATTTGTGCATATGCTTATATATTCCCTTGACTTGGTAATTATTCTTTCTTTTGATAGGAAGCACAAATTAGCAATGAGAAATATGCCCTCGAGAAGCGCATATCTTATATGCGTCTGGTAGGCAAAAGAACTTGTTGTTATGAATAATCTTTTGTGTATTCTGAATATTGATGAAGTTCCTGTGAAATTATCCTTTCAAAGGCATTTGATCAGCAACAGCAGGATCTCATTCTTGCTGCTTCTAAAGCAGTTTCCTACAGACAAGACATAATGGAGGAGAATGTTCGTCTAACGTATGCATTACAGGTATAGGCGTCTTTCGATATGTAACCATATTTTGGTCTTCTGTTTCATCCAGGGTTGGTCTGGATTATAGGTAAATGAATCATTCTCGAGATTGTTCTCGTATTTCATAATTTAAATAAATGACATGAATGACTGACACAACAAGATTCAGTTAAATAATTAATCAGTAATACCAGTCTTTGCCCTCCCCATCTCTACAGATGTTAGCTAAATATATTATGATCGGGCTCAGTTATGCTTTTTCAGGCTGCACAACAAGAAAGATCAACATTCATAACTTCCCTAATGCCTCTTCTTACGGAGTATTCTCTTCAGCCGCCTGTTGCCGATGCCCAGTCCATTGTCAGTAATGTCAAGGTTAATATGTAACACCCGTTCAGTTGTTTCTTGTACTTGTTGTGGATGGCATTGCCTCGAATATGATTAAATAGTTGAGATGACATTGAGGTTTCTTTTGTGTATAAGAGTCATTTGTGTTAATGGCTTTATACAAACATGTGAGCGATTTGCTAACTTCTGTATCAGTATCGTTTTTATCTTAGGTCATTCTATGTTTTCTTCAAATGATTTTATAGAATAAAAGTGACTATATTCTTATGTGGTTTGAATATTTAAACTTGGACAGTGAAAAGGACTTTTATCAGTAATGAGTGTATATCCTAATTTCTCTGATAGAGCTGAAGATGACATATTACTAGCCGATAGAGCAAGTTGGCTGTGCTGTTTGACAGTGGCCTTTTGCTCATGTCTTGACTGTTTCCAATGTCCCTACAACCAAAAGAATTATAAAAGTGCTATTATTGTACTATAAAAGTCCTAAGCTCATTTAATTGAAACACAACCAAAATCTAGTGCTATCATTGTAAAAGAATTATTACTTTTTCTTTTATTTATGTATAAATGTCACTTGGAGTTCTTAAATATAATAAGCCTGGATTCGATACTTGATATCTATCCTCGGCCTCGTTATCTTCTGTAGATGTTTATGGTGACTGGTGAGTACATAGATTGTCACTCCCATTTGATTATATTGAAATATTGTGATTGCAGGTTTTGTTTAGACATTTGCAGGAGCAGCTTCTTGTGACCGAGGTATGTTGTCGAGGCGCGAAATTTGTTCAAGACGTAATTAGATTCGGATCTATATCTATGTTTTGCCCATATCTGGCATCACTTTTTGGCCAATTGCTTTGTAGGGAAAGCTCAAAGATTCGCAGTACCAGCTTGCACCTTGGCGTTCTGATGTGAGTCCCTCCAATTTTGCTCAATCGCCAATTTATCCTATTGAGGTATTGTTTAACTTTTTGTCTTTTTAATTACCAAGCGAGTCGTATTTGTTGCTCGGCATTTTGCATGAAGGTCAATTGTGTATGAGAGTTTTCAAAATGATTGAGTTAGACACCTGGGGTATTAGATGATTTTAGTAAACCATTAACAGATTCTATGCAATTCTTTATGCAACTAGAGTGTTCTATGAAACCATAAGATTGAATTTGTTGGACGTCAAGGTTTAGTTTAGTAAAAAGAGGTTTATTTTCTTTTTTGCAATTTGTTTGTTGCGATACAATAGAATTTTCTATTGGTTTTTGTGGTTTTGATTCGCCTCTTTATGAAGTATTATGAGTTTCTTAATTCGCCTTTTTGAGTAAATTATAACCATGGTGGCAGAAGTGGGTAGCTGTCATCTTATTAATACATGAGGTTACAGTTGCCTTCTCTTATAAGGGATTTATGAAGCTAGCAAACCACTTCAACTTATTCAAAGTGTTTGGTGCTAAATATTTTGCCCTCTAGTTAAGTACCTTTTGCAAAATAAACATTGATATCTCAAGCTCTTCGATTGCCCTGCCAGATAAAAGATGGGATGGAATTGGTTCCACAACCAACATATTCTGATGGAAATATGCCATCTTCAGATCCCCAGACAGCAATGGTTGGAGATATTTTGGGTCTTCCTCAAAGTGGATTGGACAATATGAAGAATTTGGAGCACGATGAGTTAGGAATGCATCCACCTCTTGCAAACAGGTGAGCTGTTCAAACGGAGACTTGTTTTATGAAGTTTTATTGTTGACTTTCATATTTGAAGGAACAACATTCCTAAGGGTGAAAAATTATTATCACTCTTGTAGGGTTTTTTTTTTGAGAAATTGATCTTGGTACTTTCCAAATATGTTACAAGTGGGCCAAGGATAAGCACTTTAGGAATCAATTTATTTCCCGTATATAGGAAGAGAAAAATTCACTTAGCGTCAAGTGTATCTTATATTTATTCGACCTGCTCACTGCCTATTTATATCTGCATTGGCAAGTGTCAATTTAACTAAATAATTTTGAATAAGAATTTCGTAACTCTTGATTTTACTTCTTCAGTAGATTACCTAATATACTTGGCAGATTGATGTTCTTAAACCATAAATTAAAAATTTTAATATAGTTTTTTGTGTGATCAACTCAAAATACTACAAACTTCTCAAGTAAAAAATGTTGCAATTAATTTATGGTGTATGATTAAAAAACCTCTTGCATTCTTTCTCAAGTTCCAGGGAACAAGGATAAATCTATCTAGATGTTGACCAATGTCGATCATTCAGTTTGGTTCTCTTACATGAAGCACCTTATACTATTCACATAGACAAAATATCTAAGAGGACCACTTGTTCTGGACTAGCCCAGATTTCTCCAGAACACTATGAGAACCTTAGTTAGTTCTCCGACTTCGAGAATGCATATTTTGTTGTTGGGAAGGCATGCGTGAGGAGAGTTGTGTGTATTGTACACATACATGCATTCTTAGTGATATTCAAAGACATACATTGCGAAGATAGAAAATGTGGTGAGCAGGTGTACATTCGAGCAGCTGAAACTTTCGACTGGCTACTTAATTATATCTTCTGTTTCAGTCATTCTTGTTGTAGAACTATTACTACTTATTGCCTTGACTTCAGTTTGACTTCTGACACCTACATGTTAAGTGATAAGATCTCAAATTTTTCTCAAAAAAAATAAAAAAAATTAAGTTTAGCTATTTTGCTTTTTAGGACCACTGAATCTGCATCCCGTGAAGTTTCTTCACAGCTTTCATTCAACCAGGCTGATCCACATAATGTTCAGAATAATGAAGGCTCAGTCAGTAAAAAAGTCACATTTGGTGACCTTGTTAGGAGTAATGAGATGGATGAACCTGACAACAGAGGACATCCGAATTATAGAGAGCTTTCAGGTAATTGGAATTCCAAAGCTTCAGCAACGCCGACTCTGGATGATCCCAACTCATATGCTCCTTATCTACCACCAGTTCTTGAGGAACCCTCATCCTCTTTCTCTGAGGGTCTGAATCTTTTGAATTCACAGTTTCTTTACAGCTAAGCATGGTTTGGTGGCCACAAATTCTAAATTTGCAATCAATGACCAGCTGCAGATGATGACCCATTACCAGCAATAGAAGGTCTACAAATTTCAGGTGAAGCATTTCCTGGACAGCAGCTCCAAGCATGTGGATACTCCATAAATGGAACAACCAGTTGCAATTTTGAGGTGCTTCAACTGTCCCTTTTTAGCAATTGCACAATGGTTTATTTCTGCTTTTTTTTTTTAGCTTATAGTGTTTCTTGAGTTTGCAGTGGGTACGGCACATGGAAGATGGATCTTTTAATTATGTTGATGGTATTCATTTAATTATTGATTTTGGTTTCAATTCTCTTTGGCTTTCTTTTAATACCTATCTTTAATCTGAACATTATGCATTGCAGGAGCAAAGCAACCAAATTATCTTATAACTGCCGATGACGTTGATACGTACCTTGCCATTGAAGTACAGCCACTGGACGATAGGAAGCGTAAGGTACTGGCCCTGTTTGGCAATTAGTGGATAGCCGATAGGCAATTGCATTAGATTAGCTGTTTGTATAGAAGTTTTTGGTAAATAGCTGAGAGCTGATAGCTACTTGATTGTGTAATATGATCAATAAGTACATCGACACAATTCATTAAATAAATCAAAACAATATTTGCCAAAAAAGAGGCTTTTCATTATATTAAAATTATTAAATATATAAAATTAAGTTGCTAATTTGCAAATATATTAAATTTATTTTTTGCAAATAAATAAATATTACTGATTGTTAATCAATAAATTAGTTGTAAATAAATTTTGCATATAAATTAATGAATATATATATATATATATATATATATATATATATATATATATATAACTTTAGGGCAAAACTGTCATTTTAATTAACTTTTCAGTCCTCTCTTCTCAAAAAGCTCCCATGTCTAGCTTTTTATAAATTAGCGTTTTGGATCCAAAAAACGAATTGTAAACTCTAATTGGGTTCAAATCTCTAACTACCAACCACGACCACTCTGTGTGTGTAAGACTCGGGGCTGGGCTCATATTTTGATTTCAGATTGTATGGGCCGGATTAGCCTGAGTAGTGATAGTAAAAGGTGAAACCTGAAATGACCCATGCTAGTAATACCTGACATGATCAGTACCTGATCAAGTAGTGGGTAGTTAGGACCAGGTTTCTATTTCCACAATAATAATCAGAAAACATTGCATTTGTGTAGTTCCTTCATCATATGATTTATCTGCTTTAGCAAAATAACTGCTGAAAATGATTTAAAATTTTTGTTGTCAAAGAAATGTTTCAATGTTATATAATAGGTTGCTTGCTGGCTAATCCTGACGATTCCGTTTCTTTGTATTTCAGGGTGAACTTGTGAAGGTCTTCGCCAATGAGCATAGGAAAATTACTTGCGGTAATACAAACATGGAAATCATTAATCATTGTCTTAATTCCGTGACCCTGAGTCCTTCAGTAATTATTCACTTGCTGAGTAGTTGATGCAAATTTGATGCCCCAAAGATTTAATATGTCACTTGTGTCTACCTTGCAGATCCTGTGATGCACAAATGCATTGAGAAGACCCTTTACACTGGTCATGCTTCATACAAGCTATCTCTTTCGGTATAACTGTTGATGTTTATTTATTTATCTATTTGTTTGTTTCTTTGTTTGTTTATTTAGTGGGGAGGGGTAATTACAACCATCTCCCCTACCCCCAAGGTTTGTCCCACAACCAAAAAACTCATCTAGGTTTTTAAATTACAGATATCTTCTCGCGACCAACTTAAAAAGGAAATTCATACTTGTCTATTATACATCAGTTTAAACCCTTTTCAATCTAAAGTTTAATTAACTGTTCTGCGTTGTGCCAAAGGTTTAGATTACAAACAAGGACAAACTTTATATACAAAAATTATTAAACATAAAAATATTTAAATATAAAAACAACAAAGATCTAAGTGAAAACAAAGAATATTTTATAGCATAACTTCTCCTCTCCCTATATACTCCAGTGAAATCCTATTGTGAATTAACATTCTCCTTTCTGCTGGTGGTGAGTAGATTTTTTGTCTTAATTTTGTAATATCTTTCTAGTCATTTTTATCCAATGTGATAAAAATTGATTTGCGCTTATCCTTAAAATTATTTCTATTGAACATAATTTTTTTAAATATAAAATGTAAAATACTTTTTAACTTGTACTTATGAACTTTTATTGATACGTGTGTGTACTTAAATTTATGATAAGCAGATAGCTCATGATTATTTCTTTTATTTATTAAGATTAGAAGATTATAGATAAAAAACATCAATTAATTTCTTATGCATAGCATTTGTATTTTTTGAGAATTGCAACAATATATATATATATATATATATATATATATATATATATACACACACTCCACAATTTATTGAAAATCCTATGTAAGTCTTAGAAGTAAAATTTTGATGGTTATGAATGAATCTGTGAAAAATAAAAACTTGTAAAAAAGAATAATATGTTATTGCTGTGATATATGTTAAATTATTTTCAAGGAACAAGATTGAGTCCATTGTGAACACACACACAACCCCACCCCACCCCCCACACACACCAACACCCACATAAAATAGAAAAAGAAATTGAACAATTGCGCAAACTTCCATGTAAATTGAATATAAAAGTTGTAACGATAAATCCCTGAAAAATGGAAGTATTACATTTAGCCTCTAGGGTATTTTTTTTTCTCAATGTGTCTCATGAAGAGTAACCTGAGGGCAGAATAGTGGTTTCTCAATTTTTTCTTTTCTTTTCATTTAATCGCTTTTATTAGAATTTTGCATGTCGGCAATAGACAGCAGCTGGGATATGTAAGATGTAGGCATAAGTGAATGAAGGTATCTTTTGTTATTGGGCTAAATATGCGTGTTGGGGGTGTTGGGGATTGTGATTACTTTATTTTTATTCCTCCAACATGGTCTTTAATTGCAAAAGACATTTTCTTAACTTTCATCCTGTAGGGCTCTATTAACTGATTTATTTTGTTTTTGCTTGCTTCTTTGGTCCTGAAGATTGGATATCTTGATATATGGGAGCCAGCTGTATTGGCAATTAAAAGGGATGGTTACAGCATAAAGTGTAGCGGGCCCAGTGGTGTCGTAGTCACTGAAAAGTTTTCGTCATCCACAATTGTATGTATCTTGTATCTGGTTTGCCTTCTCTTTTTATGCAGCCGGCCTGACTTGTGGGCAATAATGTTTTTTTAATTAATATAAAATTACTTTCGTAACTTTTTTTAATAAATGAATTGCCATAAAAATTGTTTCTTTTAGGTCTCAATTCCGTACGGAAGTCTCACAGAATTCTCTGTAGTTGATTCTCTGGGTACTGAACGCATTTTGAGGGTGGACACTAGCTTGACGGATGTAAGTTGGTAAGTTGTAATCATTCCTTTGTTCTGTTTGTTATTGTTATCTCATGTTACTGTGATAAAGTGATAATTTCAAGTTTAGATAGTGTAAATGCTAGTCATGATATAATGATGCCAAAGTATATACACAGCTGAAAATCCTGAGACATTTAAAAAGGAGGGAGAAACTGCATTTCGTGGGAATTGATGGACTTTTGAGTGCTATGCTTTCTGTAGTTTTTGATGGGTTAAGTTTGTAGGATTTGAATTCAATTAGGAGTGGTTGTATAAACTTATAAGTTCTTCAAAACATCTTATAAGATGTTTAAGAGCTTATAAGCTCTTTAAATTTGTTTGGTATATATATATTTTTATAAGAGCTTATGAGATGCAAAAATAAGCTCTTTAAGACCGTATAAGCTCCAAAAAGTAAGTACCTCCACCCCAACTTATTTTAAAAATAAGATCCAACAGCTTATCAGCTCCCAAAACATCTTAGATTTAGGGTATAATAAGATCTTTTAAATAACATTACTAATGGTGGACATTTTGTTACAATTGTTTCGTCCGAGTTTTCTGTTGCTCTCTTTCTTATGTTTCATGTTTTTCTCTTACTTTGCAGTTCGAGAGATACAATTGTTCTCACCCTGAGGTTATTCATCTTAAAGGTATTTGTCTCTGGTCAGTTTCGTCGTTCCAGAAAACATATAAGTGAAACATGTCGGATTTTGTACATGTAAAGCAATCTGAATTTGATATATTAATCTTATTTTTTCTCTCCAGAAAGTACTGCAGATTCACATCACCAAATTGTGCGTGTATATATGTGAATATATATTTGCAATATATCTAGTATCGTGCTTCTTGTTGATGCATGTTAACTTGATGCTCGAAAAATTAATTTATTATTTTTGTCAAAAAATGTTTGTTAAGAGTGTAAATACCAACTGCCTTGTTATCTTTATATTGTCATGTTTTCTCCTTGACCTTTGAGTATCACGTAGACCTGTTTGTTAGGTTCTAGAGAAAGCATGTGATGGTCTATGGTGCACAAAAATGTGTTTCTTGTAAAGCAATAGCAGCATCATAACTCTTAAATAGAGTTTTTGCATGTATGAACTTTTGGATAGAATGGTAATTTCAACAAAATAATGCAGGCTGGTGAAAAGAAGAGGAAGAAGAGAAGTCTATTCTTTAACAAGTGAAGAGAAGAAAGCCAATGCCCCATCCCATGTAAATCCAAATCTCCGCAATGCCCTCTCTCTTCAACTTTGATATCTGCGATATTTGATTTCACAAATGTTGTGTATTTTTCTGTAGCAGTGTGTTCTAGTTTTTTTTGTTTCCCTCCCCCCCCCTTCCCTTGTAGATTTCCTTAGCAATTATTTATTACCTTGTATAGAGTTCAATTTTGATTTTAATCAATTTACAGTGCGTATATCATTCTTTCGTTTCACAGAAAAATCCTCTCTCCAGTTACATGAAAACAGAGATACAACAGTGGCGCCCAACCACTTTTATTATTAACTAGTAAAATACAAATTATTTAGTTTAATTATTTATATAATATATCATTAGTATAAAATTGGAAAAGAAATTGTAATATCAATTTTGTCAAAGATAAAAAATTGTAAGGTAAAAAAAAATACAAATTTATTTTATTAAATATTTAAATAAGCAAATATTTAATTCATTAACCATTGAAGAAAATCATAAACGAAAGGAAATAAATAGCGCATATTCTAATTTCTATTTTTAATTGTAAATCACATTAATCATTTTTCTTGTTTGATCTTGATGGTAGGGTAAGTCTTCTTGTTATTTGATTTCGATGGTCTCTTGCAACACTTCTATAAAAGACTGCTCATTGTTTCCTCATCATCGCTTGAAATCATATTGATGTCACCTTCACTGGCCTTCTTATTATTTGATTTCGATGATTTTTTCGTACTCTTCTTTATAAGGCTGCTGACGGAGCTCTTGTCTGACACCATATTGACATCATTTTTGTTGTTGTTTTTCGTGAGTCTCTTTCTTTTGTTTCCTTTCTGTCTTGAAGTTTCGACATGTTCCACACCAATATCGCTTGTTTTTACTGACGTATTTAAGGTTACTTTTTTAATCTCATCTTTTATATCAAGTTGTATCATCTCAATTGCGTCAGTAACTTCACTCAAATCTCCTTTCCACAGACCCTTCTTTTTGTTGGGAGCAATCAGAAATCGAAACTCGGTCGACCCTTGTATACTCAGTCCCTTGTAGTATTTGGACTCATGTTCTCTACGATAACATAGTAAAATTAAAACACTATACATAAACTCAATTAAGCTAATTGTATATTTGATCTTTTATCACATAAATGAATTAACTTATCATAAGAGTTTGAACCTCATTATTGGGAAATTTATAGTTATAGAATGTGTATATTATTATTTTCCTTTTTTTTTTGCTGGGTAATTGTTTTAAAATTAAAACATATAAATTGATTAATTAATAAATAATGTTCTTTTTAGGAATTTACCTCGTTGATTGATGCAAGGTATTCATTGATAGGACACCCTAAAAATATTGTCGCCGCATCTTCGAAAAGTGTTATAGATGCATTATCATTTCCTTACACGACATTTAAGACTAATCCATACCTGGAGTTAAATAAATACGTTTTTAATACATTGATGTAGGCATAAATCTATATGGATTTAAAAGTTTGAGCTATTACCTTGGAGTCGTTTCCACATCTTCCAGATTGAAATTTTGACATGATGTGTTGCCATCGTTCTTGCAAATTGACGCGGCACAATTTTTACATGCATCGTACCACAAGTATACTTTATTTAAAATCTTCTTAACAAATCCTTTGAAACAGTAATATGAACCCTGTAAGATAAGAAAATATTTAAGATTACAAAATAGAGGAACCTACAAATTACTAAATAACCTAACTTTTGATGAAAAGTACCCCCAGATAGCTTATCTCGATCGTGTCTAATTTGTTGTATTTTCAGTTCTTTTACATCTTTCATCCTGAATTTCAGGGTTTATGGCTTTGAATTTCAGAAAATTAAAGGAAATGTTGTCTTCTATGACTTCATTGGTATCCTTCACAATGTTGTACTTTCAAAGAATTATTTCATTTTTAATGCACACTTGGATAGTTTGGGTTAACCTTTCCGACATCCGCATTAGAGATTGTATACGTCTTGTTGACTTTTAATCTTATATGGTTTTTGTATCATATCCTATACTTCTTAATGTATCTTTTTTCTCTTTTTGAAAGCCTTTTAAAAGTTTAGTAACTAAGGTTTTTTCATATACTTTTTATTTCCACATATTTCGATTTAACCAAATGAAACATATAAGAAGTTGAAAATTAGAAATCACCAGTTATAAATGATAGTATATATATAAATAAATAAATTAAACAGTGTGATCATTATCTTAAAAGTTAATTATTAAAATAGTTAGGGTAAAATATTATTTTAGAAACTTTTAATAATGAATATGTGAGCATGCTCCGAATTCATACATAAGCTTAAATTTTATAAGAGAGTACATACCTTGAGTTTCGCGAGAATGTATATCATTCGCAGAAGATAATCTAGATATCATAGAATTATCACCAACAACTTGACTATTACCTGTAAAGATAAATTAATAGATAATTTAAAGATTAAGATTTCAACAAATATTTCAAAATTCATTATACATAATATACTTTATTACTATTTGGACAATACATAATATATACCTCGTCCTTTTGTAAAGGTTTTGTCGACAAACAACTTTTTAATATTTTGATGCCATCTAATATCACCTTTTGGAAATAGAAGTGGATACTGCAAAAGGGTCGTAACATCCATAATAATACTTTATTCTATGTCTAGATCCTGAATGCGCATGTATCACAATGTCACGTTCAAATGATATATTAGCATTATTTCCTTCCACCCATATTGTTGCAACTTGATCGGCTGATGGGGAATTGTATACTCGTTGATCTAATTTCACATCTTTTGAGATATGGAGTTGAACATCATCCATTGATGGAAAATCCTTTAACCTTCTAAAAACTTTTGCATATGGATTTCCATCTAAAACTCTCATGAGTTTATTCACAGTAATTTCAAATAAAGTTGAGTTCTCAAATATGTTCATTCTGTTCTCAATCTCATTGTCTGTTTTCATAAAATATAATTGAAAATAGCCAGGACCATCTTCGTTAGATATTAACCCAGGAAGGTCGTGATACACCATTCATTGCGCTCAAAAAGTATAAACTCCTCGTCTTGCAGATGCAAGGTCTTTATCTAATTTTACTCCAAATGAGGTAAAGGAAAATATGCTATTGAATAGACGGATATTTTTTCTAAATTGTATGGCCTCTTCTGACTGAGAAGTAAACAACTCATATATTTCATCAGGAACTTCAATAGGCGCCAACTTGATTTTTCCATTATCAAAACAAAATGTTGGAGGCTCATACTCAAATCTCATAGCACCACAATGTATGCAATTGGGCATTTTTTTTTAGCTCATGTATCTCGTGACATATAGACTCGTTTATTCTTGAAATTAAAAAATAATAATAATAATTTATATTAGAGAAAATGATGAATTAATATTATATTTAATGATAATTAGTACTACTAACCTTCTAATTTAGATGTAATTTGGTTCTTAGGAAGACATGCAACAGACGGATTTTTGTTCTTTCAGTACTTTTTGCTCTGTTGATATACTCATGCTTTTGAGTAGCATTTAGATTGTTATATTTTCTCTTCATCTTATCACGATTTCATTGACGATATACATCTTTCACTATTACATAAATATGTAGTGGTTAAAAAAAATCAAAATTTTTTAAACAAAAAAATAATTAATAAATCTTACCTAATGATAATTCGGATGTTGATGATCTTCAATYCATTATAGAATTTCAATTAAATTAGGCAGTCATACTCTTGAAACAAACATTACTTCACGCGTTTTCAAATGACCTATATTAAGAAAAAAAAAGGACATAGAGAGTTGTATAGTTCTTAAAAAAAAGCAGTACAATTCTATATTATATAAAATTACGAATATAAAATCACGTGATGATGTAATAACAAATTATTTAAAAAATCGCACCTCATTGTGTTATCTAATTCTTTGAAATTATAGTATTTCCCAAATTTTTAAAAAAGTAGAATTAGAACATATTGATTCTTCTATATGATTACAATTTTACCATTAAATAATATAAAATATAGGGATACAATGTCAATCAACAAAAATAAAATTGATTAATAAATAAATTATAGCTATGAAAACTCGAACTAACAAACTATTATGAGAGATTGAATCAAGTAGACTAACCTTAAACCCAAAAGGTTGGTTATGGCTCAAAGAAATTACATGAATAAGATAATTGTTGAAAAATTAGATTATATAGATTTGATGCACTACTATATATATAATAGCACATGCATCTGATTAATATATAGACTTCTTGCAATAAATAATACAGGCATAGATAGGATTACATGGAGTTGGTTCTAGAAACTCATAACCAAAAAACTAAAGAAAGAAAGAAAGATAAGAAAAACAACGAAAAGTATAAAAAAGAATATATATGAATTATATTGTTTTAAAATAGGATAGCAGCTTATAAAATGAAACCATAATTTGTGTATAGAATAGCAGCTTGCGTAGAGAGTCCCAATAAAATAGGATAGCGGCTTATAAAAAGGAATCATAATTCGTGCAGCTTTAGGATTTTCCGTTAATTAATGTTGGCAAACTAATATATTCGAAGGCAATATGTACTAAACTACTTTTATTAGAATATATATAATAAAAGAAACCCTACTTCTTGTACGTGATTATCGCTTCTGATTGATATGGAGATTTTCTGGTTTTCTTTTCTACTAATTGTGGCACATATATATAATAGCACACACAGAGTAATTAATATAGACTTCTAATAGGATTAATATTATGCTTGCGGTAAAGAATTCAGATGAAGCTAGAATTACATGGAGATAGTTCTAGATAAATATAGAACAATTATACAAAACTTTGGTTCTAAATAATTCATATATATTTTTTTTTTGCCTGAAAGGAAAAAAAGAAAAGAAAAAAAGAATAGCATATGTCATTATAAAAAGATAAAAACGCAAGTAAAATAAGAAAAAACACACACATCAATAATAGCCAAAAAAAGAAAAAAAATTCCTTTTTAAGTACTATCTCTTATATAGATTTCAATTTTTATTAAACTAATTATGTTTTTTAATTAGATTAATATCCTCTTAAACTACTTAAATTATTTTTATTAAGATACGTACAATTACAATTAAAATTGTAGTAATGTAATTTTTGAAAGCAATTGAAATCGTAAGTTGGTCCTGTTATTCATATATTATATCATGGGTTGTTTCAATGAACTAATTAAATAATAATGATTGAGTCTTCATTATTTTCAAACTCCATCTTAACCAAAAAACAGAAAGAAGAAAAGAAACATTAAAAAATAAAAGTGTAAAAAAGAAATGTCCTTCTTAATTATGGTTTCTTAGAGAATTTTAATTTTTATTAGATTAATTGTGAGACTGGAAGTTTGTCTAGCATATGTCAAAAAAAAAAAAAAAATTAAAGTGCAAAATGAAAAAAAAACCAACAAAAATTAATAAAAGGTCCTTCTTAATTATGGTTTCTTAGATGAATTTTTATTTTTATTAGACTAATTGTGAGCTTTGAAGTTTGTCTAATTATTCAAAAAGATTAGCATATGTCATTATTAAAAGATAAAAACATAAGTAAAATAAGAAAAAAAAAACTCCTTTTTAAATACTATCTCTTATATGGATTTCAGTTTTTATTAAACTAATTATATTATTTAGTTAGATATATAACTTAAACTACTTAAATTATTTTTATTAAGATGCGTACAATTACAATTAAAATTGTAGGAATGTAATTTTTGAAAGCAATTGAAATTGTAAGTTGGTCCTAATTTTCATATATTATATCATGGGTTGTTTCAATGAACTAATTAATTGATAATTATTGAGTCCTCATTATTTCCAAACTCCATTGTAACCAAAAAAAGAAAGAAGAAAAGAAACAATAAAAAATAAAATTAGTTTGAATTATATAAAAGTCCTAAAATTAATACCTCATATAAATAATATTTAGAGAGAGTCCACTTTAATAGATATTCATCCTTTAAACTCCTTTTATTAAAATATATAATTACGAATTTACCATTAAAAATATACAAATATAGGGTTATTTTTGGCGACTCAAATTTTTATAAAAACATTCATCCTTTTAGAACAGTATAGATTATATTTATTTTTACTAGACATCTTTAAAAATAATAATTAATAAAAATCAATACATTAAATTATAATTTTCTCTTTTTTTAAAATTTTTTTTAAATGAGATTTAGTATAGTTTTTGATCTATGAACCCTAATTTCTTAAAAGTTTGATTGTTTTTGTTAATTATAATTTAATGCTTAAGATGTTCATTTGTAAGTGAAGAAGATATTCCATTCGTCCACAAAAGGTAGGCGAGTAGACAAAAATATGCAGGTTTAGACAAAATAATTGTAATTGAGATTGTAAATTTTTTTTGCTATTTCTTTTATTTACCATTAACTTTTTAATATTCTAATAAACAAAATAAACTAAATAGGGGTGGTTTAGTCTTTTTGTGCTATTGCAATGCTTATCTTTTGTGGATGGAGAGAGTACGAAGATGTCAGTATTTGATCCATTTTATTGTTCGTGGTTAGAGATGCTTAAATCTAATACTAATAATATAGACGTGTTCGATAAAAGTTCACAAAGATATGCTTTTCAAAAAATTAGTTGATATTTGTTGATAATAAACTTATATCATACATTATGATTATAATTTTATTATAATATATTTATGTCTTGATTATAGTTATATATTTTTGTATAAATATTTGAATAAAATAAAGAATGTATGTATAAAATTTAGAGCCGTCTGGGCGCTGGTTCACTTCCGCTATAATTTTTAGAACCATGGTTAGGACTGTAGCCGAGACTTTTTTATCAAGTGAATGGCACACTACTAGAAAGGGGATAGAAGTAAAAAAACAAAAAAGAAAAAAAAGAAACACGAGGACCGAATTATCATTTAAGATTTCACTCTATTTTTTTTTGGTTCAGCTACTTTTTTTTCACAAACGAATTTGTATTCTAGACGGCCCTCTAGATTAGTGGACTCACTATGAATAGTCATTTTGACTGGGGGGATGTTACAAATGATATTTTTACACGGTCATAGAACGGTTTTAGTTTACGGTTCTTGTTATTTATACAACATTGATTTTATATTATTAATTTAATGTACACTTAAAATTTCATGCTTTCATGTGTATATTTGTGTAAATATATGTACTTTTTTCAATACTATTATTTCTCTGTTTACCCATTGATGAGATACATGACATAACAGTGTTTTCTTGGTAATAAAAAAATTTTAATTTTTTTTCTCATAAATCTTAACTTTCATTAATATGTGCTTAAGTAGTTTTTTGATAATTATTTTTTTTTTAAATATTATGTAATTTGATCGTGTTTTCATGTAAACAGAATTATTTTTTAAAACCTGTATTTTTTACTAATTCTTTGATACTTAATTTTTTAAAAAATTTATATTATTTCATTTACATGATAGACGACGCTAATCAATTTGACTACTTATTTTTAGATATTCTTACTAAACGTTAAAATTTTACTATATACTATCATAGAGTTCTATTTTATTTGTTGTTTTCTATTATGTTTTATGAATTGTAACTTTTGTTTGATATTTGTTGGACTTTATACTTAATTATTGAGATTATATAGTAAGCTATATTTTCGAAAAAAAAAATTATTTTATATAAAAAATAACTCACAAAAAAATGCACTTATTTTTTTTAATATTAAAATGGCGTAATCAATTAGTTTACTCTATACATAATGCTACTTACGCTATGGGATCAAACCGCAATATGTAGCGGGATACGCGTTTTAAACACTGATTTTTACTCATGCTAATCTCTTTCTTTTTGTCTTATATCTTCATCCTTTTTAAAATCTCCTCAAAAATACATTAATTGTATCCTTATCATTATTCTCTTCATTCTTAAGTTTTCCCAAAAAAGATTTGACATATGAACTTTGGTTTTGATTTTTTATTATATTTTTCGATCCACGATCGATTTATGTTTATGATTGAATTGAGATGTCAAGTGGAGTTTTATAAGCTATTGAAAATGGGTTGTGATGATTGTTGAACCTTTCACAGGTACTCCTTCTCAGTATGTGTATTTTAATTTTTATTAAAGAAATTATAAATGAAATAAACTTCTAACTTTTTTGTTGAATTGTTTATTTTCATTCTTCCTTTGTGCATGTGGCTTTTTGTTTTGATAAGATTTTCTAAATCTTTGAAAATGCACGATTTTTTTTATGTAAGTTTATTCCATAAAAATTAAATAATTGTTCAGATTATAGTACTTATTTTAATTCTTATCACATACTGATTTATTGTTTTATAGGTTACATACCTTATTTTGAAGGTGGAGCATATACTTATTTGATTTGTTGATATTATTTATAAGATAAAAAATGCATGATACATTTGGAATTTTTGGGATTATTTCAATGGGTCTCAAATTGTATTTTGATATGATATGACACATTTGGAGATGGTCTATATTTTTAATTTTGTTCTTTTTCAACTTCTTTGAAATATATGGAATTTTCTTTATTATCTGCAAAATATGATTTTATATGGAATAAAACTTGTTGTATATTTTATCAAATCTGACATACCATCACCTTTATTTTTTATTAAAATCTTCTAAATATTGTAGTTTTAGAAAAAAGTCTATATTGTCATTTATTTATTTTTTTAAATATTTATCTATCTGCAATATTATTTGATGTAATATTAAAAAGAAATTTATTATATTAATATAATCTAACAAATAAATATCCCATTCCATTTGTATCACCAGTTTTAAAGTGTAAATTAATAATATATTTTTAATACACTCAATATATATATATATATATATATATATATATATATGTGTGTGTGTGTGTGTGTGTGTGTGTGTGTGTGGGTTCACACGGATATTACACTAATATTTTACTAATTACACACACATTTGGTAAATTTTCTATTTTTCTTATTATGTTTTCTTCTCTCTCCTTTTTAATTACTACTATATTGTTGTTGAAAAACATGATAATGATGAAATGGCAACAGTTGAGTTGTTGAAGTATGATGGAATGAAACTGTTTTCTCTAAAATATCTACAAATCACAACATAAAATAGTCTATGGCATATCGTGGGACGATGTAGAATTCATGTACATCATATGCTTTGTA
>BMAC01000061.1:1501160-1517066 GCA_014905375.1 Phtheirospermum japonicum | reverse complement strand
CAATTTTATCCTTCTAATTTCAAGAACCCGACTAAAACAACCCTATTGGCTTTGTTTTCCCTGACCGGGCGTTCGGATCAAGGTTACGAATTCTTTATCTTTTCAAATATTCCAAATTAATTTTTAAATCCAAGTTCTATGTTAATCTATTACATTCAATGTAGGAAATGAGGGTTCTCGAAACTAGGATTTTCAAGCACGAGCATCTACATTCGCATTTTCACGAAACAACGTTTAAAGGTGGGTGATTCTAAACTCTTTTCAAAACTATGTTTGTCTATGTTAAATGCAATTATATGAATTATCTATGTCTCAATGCAACATTCCATAGTAGCTTTCGAGCTAAAACAATGATAGTGTGCTGTAGCCATTCATTTATGATTTATATGATTTCTTCTTAATATTGCCGAACGTGTTCCACGTTTGACTATGTTATATGCGATTGTATGAATTATCTATGTCTCAATGCAACATTCCATAGTAGCTTTCGAGCTAAAACAACAGTAGCTTACGGGCTAAAACAACAGTAGCTTTCGAGCTAAATCTATGGTTGGCCAACATCTATGAACGACTGACAGTGTGTTGTAGCTATTCATTTATGGTTTGTATGATTTGTGTTTAATGTTGACAAACAAATCCCCACTGAGCGAGTTGAAAGCTCACACCCATTTCTATCAAACTTTTCAGGTTGAGGAGTTGGATGTGGTACGAGGCGGTGGATGCGAAGATACTATTTTCAATGCTATTTCATTTTTCTTTCTATGAATTGGTATCTAAATTTTATGTCAAATTACAAATAAAGTTTGAAACTTATGTTTCCGTTTACAATCCATGAATAGTCGAGTTACTGCTATTTTGATTCATCAAGTGAATCTCCTATTTTCAAATAAATATTTAAGTTTTATTCACGCTTCCGCTCAATTTATGTTGTGATTGTAATTTATTGAAAACTCATGCCCTTGTTTTTGAAAGTTTTGTTTATAAAACACACACACACACATATATATATATATATATATATATATATATATATATATATATATATATATATATATATACCTATATGTGCTTTCAACCTACTTTCATATAGTCTGTGATGTTCATGCTCCTCTTGAAGTGTTAGCCATTTACTATCAACTATCGGTTCATCTATTTGCTGCTCGTGCAGTAGAATGCATACTTGATTCTCCATTCCTATAATCACACACAAAAAATAACACAAAATGAACAAAATAAAAATAAAAAATCTTATAAAAAATCAATATATCATAATCATCACACATATAATTCACATATCATCACAGATATGTTCTATATACCATCAAACGTAGATGCAACATACCATCACACACAAAATCAATATGCAAAAAAAAAATTAATAAAAAAACTTACGAAAAATCAATATACATTATTCATCGCACACTGAATTAACATATACCATCACAAATATATTTCATATACCATCACATATAGAGACAACATACCATCACACACATAACCAATATGCAAAAACAAAAAAATATTACAAAAAATTGTAAATCAAATAATCTAATTTCATATCTCATCACATAAAGAGTGCATATCCATCATGTCAAAAGTACATATCTCATCATACACATACACCTGATACTCATCACACACAAAAATAAATATATGAAAATAATCAACCTTACACAAAAACAAACAATCTGATTTTTATATCTTATCACATAAAGAGTGCGTATACTTTACATCAATAGTTTATATCTCATCACACATATACACTGCATACTCATCACACAAACACACACTAACATGTGAAGATTGTAAACCAAATAATATAATTTTCATATATTTATGTGAGCATATTTATCACTTAATAAGCCCATACACACATACATTGCATATACTCATCAGACATACATATCTGAAAATAATAAACCTTACAAAAAAGTCATACTTAGAGTGCACATCCTAAATCATATAGAATTCACATATCCTAATCATATACAGATATAAACCTATTGAATGATTTAGCATAAGAATTGGACCAAATAGGGAATATAGTTAAAGAAAATAATATCTAAACATAAGAAGTAAAACTACATAAATTTAAAATGCGGTATATTTCAAAGACATAAACACGCGAGAATATCCTCGATAAAAAAATTGCTCACTTTATTTTAAATCCATATATAAATCTTTGCACTGGAACATACATGGATCACAGAACAAACACGTGCAAAAAGTGGTATATTTGCAAAGGAAAAAAGGAAAATGTTAAGCGAAAATTAAACCACAAAGTGCTAGTTTTGTAAATTTCCCAAGAAAATATACATAATGAACCAATGATACATAACTAATTAATAATAACACCAACCTTGATCATTAAAATTGCTTCCCTAATCATTCGCGGGTCCTCAAGGCGAAACGGTTATTTCTACGTCTTAATTTCCATTTCTCATTTTGCGCATCTGAACATTGAAAGAAGTGAAGAACAAAATAACAAGACAGAAAAGGAAGTAAAGTAATGCTGATTCTTGATTTCACAAATCTGCATCCGTACAAGTCATAATTGCATTCCCACCATCATAATTAAGGTCCTCTGTGTATATTTCTAATTAATCCATCTTACGCTCTTCATTTAATTTCCCTTTTTTTTAGTACTTAGATGTGATTAAATTGATCTGTCTCATTTATTATTTTACCTAACACACTGTTGATCATTACATATTCTCCAGTTTTTCTTCCTCTGCATAGGCGAGTAAAAGAAGAATAAAATGTCAGCAGCAGGCGTTGTTGTCTCCGATCCTTGGCTTCAGAGCCAATTTACTCAAGTCGAGCTTCGAGTCCTTCAATCTAAGGTGTGTGTGATCATGCATTTCCGAATCCTCACAAATTGTGAGTGTGCATAATTAATTTAATCAATAAATATGGTTAATTAAACACGTACGCTCATGCAGTTCCTATTGGCAAGGAATAATAAATCTGGGAAGGTTACTCTGGAGGGTTTGCCCCCAGTCTTGGTGCAATTGAAGGCCATTGCTGACATGTTAAATCAAGATGAGATTAAGGACATCTTGAGTGAATCGTCTACCGACTTTGACCAAGAGATTGATTTCGAATCCTTCCTTCGGGTAAATTAAATCATATCAAAGCATTCCATCCATTTGTACTATTTTTCTAACAAATTAATTAATTAATTAATGCAGGCGTATTTGAACCTACAAGCTCGAGCGACAGCAAAACAGGGAGATACGAAGAGCTCATCGTCGACATTCCTGAAAGCGACAACAACAACACTTCGTCACACAATCAGCGAATCCGAGAAGTCATCATACGTGGCCCACATCAACAGCTTTCTGGCCGAGGACCCTTTCTTGAAAAAGTATCTCCCCATTGACCCATCAACAAATGCTCTCTTTGACCTGGCAAAGGACGGTGTTCTTTTGTGGTACGCCTGTCTAGAATCATTAATAACAAAAAATGTATAATTAAAAGTACTTAATGAATTACTTAATTATATATATATGTCTAATGTATGTGTGTTTGTTGTGCAGTAAGCTGATTAATGTAGCTGTACCTGGTACTATAGACGAGCGCGCTATTAATACGAAGCCGATTTTGAATCCATGGGAGAGGAATGAAAATCATACTTTGTGCCTTAATTCTGCTAAGGCCATTGGATGCACTGTCGTCAATATTGGCACACAGGATCTCGTTGAAGCTAGAGTACGTAACTAAAGCAGAGCGAATATTATTATTTTGAAATTTAAAACAAATATAATTAAAATGGACAATATGCATTATTAGTCTTGTTGTTGTTTTACAGCCGCATCTAGTGCTTGGATTGATTTCTCAAATGATCAAGGTAATTAATTAATTAAATTCAAATCTTGAATCATTCTGTAGTAGTAGTAATGTTACGATTTAGCAGATATATAGCCTGATGAGATTGAATAATCTTAAAAATGTTGTTGAATTAATCTCAGATACAATTGTTAGCTGATCTTAATCTGAGGAAGACTCCACAGCTTGTTGAGTTGGTTGAGGATAGCAAGGTGACTGATAAGACAATTAATTAAACTAACATTAATCTAGTTATGCTTATTATAATAATTAAAATTATTATTATTGGTTCCACAAAATTAAAAATATATGCAGGATGTGGAAGAGCTTATTGGCTTATCCCCAGAGAAAATTCTACTGAAATGGATGAATTTCCATCTCAAGAAAGCTGGATATGAGAAGCAGGTCACCAATTTTTCAACTGATTTAAAGGTAAGGAAAAAATAAAATTGTTTTTCCTCTTAAGTCATCTCAACAAGTTGATTAATTAATTAATTAATGTGACTATTTACGTATGTACAGGATGGAGAAGCTTATGCTCACTTGCTGAATGCTCTAGCCCCAGAACATGGCACAACTTCGACACTCGACACCAAAGATCCAACTGAAAGAGCAAATCTGATTCTTGAGCAAGCTGAGAAACTCGACTGCAAAAGATTTGTTACTCCAAAGGATATTGTCGAGGGCTCACCAAACTTAAATCTTGCATTTGTTGCTCAAATTTTTCAACACAGGTAACAAAAACTATGATAATGTAGTATCTTCCACTACAAACCACCAAAACTTTAGCAATTTACCGACAGTTTCAGAATTTATTGGTAAATAATTACCGACAATCATGTTCTCTATTTATTTTTCTAGTTTTCTTTTGAGGAAATAACAGAAATATATAACTTGTGTTCCTAGTCTCTTTATATAGATAGATTCAGCAGTAACAAGTACGTTTTGTCATAATCAATGTGTTTATATTTCAGAAATGGACTATCTGTCGACACAAAGAAGCTTTCATTCGCGACGATAATGACAGATGATGATCAAACCTCACGGGAAGAGAGATGCTTCCGGCTGTGGATTAACAGCCTTGGGATTGAATCCTATGTTAACAATCTATTTGAGGATGTCAGGACAGGGTACGTACGCGACTCAATTAATTTCCTTTTGATTTTTATCTGTATATATATAATATATATTATATATATCGTACCCTCCACTCATGCATGCAGATGGGTTCTTTTGGAAGTGCTTGATAAAGTTAGTCCTGGGTCTGTGAACTGGAAACTGGCTACGAAACCTCCAATAAAGATGCCTTTTAGGAAAGTTGAGAATTGCAACCAGGTTGTAAGCATTGGCAAGGATTTGAACTTCTCACTCGTCAATGTAGCCGGTAATGATATCGTGCAGGGAAACAAGAAGCTGATATTAGGTAATTAAGATTGGAAGTTCTTATTTTGAAGATTTTGTTACGAATATACCTAAAATAAACTTCATCTTTTCTTTTTTCCCCCCAGCATTTCTATGGCAGTTAATGAGATTTACTATGCTGCAACTGTTGAAAAACTTGAGATCTCATTCCCAAGGAAAGGAGATAACAGATGCTGACATACTAAATTGGGCTAACAACAAAGTTAGGGAATCTGGTAGAAATTACAAAATGGAAAGCTTCAAGGTAAATAAACCGCAGGAAAAAAAAAAACTTGATCATTTATGTAGTGTATTATTTACCTTTGTAATTTATTTATTTTGTTAGGATAAAAGCCTTTCAAGTGGGACTTTCTTTCTTCGACTCCTAAGTTGCGTGGAGCCCAGGGTGGTTAACTGGAGCCTCGTCACAAAAGGCGCCACTGGTATGCATGCAAGCTCAATGACTTATTTCTGTTGCAATTTTTGAGCTTTGTAAATATTAAAAACCTTTCTCTATTTTTTACGGCAATTGAAGTAATAAGAAAAGAACAACGGCAATTATTATTTTACTTGCAGATGAGGATAAGAAGTTAAACGCAACATATATAATAAGTGTTGCCCGAAAGCTTGGATGCACCATATTTTTATTGCCTGAGGATATCGTGGAGGTACGTATGTCTCCCAGTTATGCATATTCATGACACGTCCCAAGTGAATGTTAGAGAATTCAAATCGTGCAGTAAGTTTGTTAACTTATATGTTTGAATTGGTGGCGACATTATATATAGGTGAATCAGAAAATGATCCTCACCTTAACAGCAAGCATCATGTACTGGAGCCTGCAGCGAAGTGCTGGTGGAGAATCTGACAGCTCATCGTCCCCTGTGGCACCCGTAGACGACGGTGGTGACGCTGAATTGGCCGACGATGTATCTAAATTAGAGCTTTCTTCTCCAAGTGAAAATTGATGATTCATTAGCACAAGGAGAGGGAAAATAAATAAATAAATAAAGATGGAAACTTGTTCGTTTCTTTCTGAGAGGACAACCAAGTCTTTATAACCTTAAGCTTAGGAGAAGAGGAGGATAGTTTTTATGTGATTAGTTTTTGCAACTCTTAGCTGCATATATTTCTCTTTTAACAAGTTATGTGAGGGAGAAAATTTTGTATTTCACGACTTTACATAAGGTGCATGCCATTTACACTACCTTTTCTGTTCTTTCTCATTATTGCTTTCCATCTTTCATTTTTTTCCCTTTTGAATGTTCAACTCCACTTAAGCCTGTGGATGCAAAGCTTTTCACTGCAGTTAGATAATAATATTATGATGTTATAGATAGAACTTGATAAGTCTGAATAGTTTTTGTTGATTTTTTATTTTTTTAACTCTATCTGGGTGCCATTTTTTTCATTCTTGATCTAGTTCAATTGAATGACAAGAATTATTAACTAGTGTACGGTGCTGATTTGCAGTCGGACGAATAAGATTTTATAAGGACAAAAGTTTATTACCATGAACGCGTGACAAAAGTTTGACTATCATTCTAGAACCTCTTCCCTTTTTCATCAGTATGAAGTCCAACAGACTACACAAAAGCCACTACATAAGAACACCTATTATTACAGTGCCTCGTAGCTTGCTTCTTCAGATTTCTCCTGCTCAGCCACAAGCACAAGCATCTCAAGGCGCTTGTCAAAAATCAACGCACTTTGGTCCCTCTCGTCAAGTTCTGCACCTTCGGCCTCGAGCCATTTCTCTCGCAAGTCATCAAGAAGGTTGCCTTCGCTTATATTTGCCTCGGCTCCAGGAGCACTTGGAGCCGTCGTTCGGAGCGTCGAATCTCCAGACGGAGGCGGCAGAGTCAAAAGCATTGCCCGAAACTCGCGAGTTTCAGCCAAAGTCTCAAAGTTGCATGCTATTGCATCTAGGCAGTATTCACGTATCTTTGATACACCATACCTTCAGATGTAGGAAATAAAATCACTTTTAAAATAGCATATTAACATAAAATAACCATATTCTTGTAATATATGCAATTATCTGACAGAGACCTTCATTTTTTATTTTAGACATATATTCTGATGTCACAGTGGAAATTATAAGTTGGTAATCATCATATTCAGGGTTTGTTTGTTTGGTTAAGCTGATTGAGGTAGCTGAGTCTAAATTTTGGTAAATTAGGTTATTAAAGTAGTATATATAGATAATGATAAAAAAATACAATAATGAATATATTTCCTAAAGCCAATATACATAAATATACAAAAAATAAGGCTTGCCCGAAAACTATATCATAAAAAATAAGAAATAATATATTAATGATTAAAAAAAAGTTATAATAACAAATAAAAAAGATTTTATTTTTTACCAAAAATTGTAGATAAATATGTAAGTTCATAAAATAAAATGATTTTGTACAAGAGAGAAGGATAAAAAAGGATTTTATTTATTATTATTTTTCCCAATCAGGTGAGAGCTAATCAGAAAAAACTACGAATTGTAGCTTTTTCCCAACGGGAGCTTTTTAGGCTTAATCAGCTACCCGGAGCTGATTTGGAGCCTTTATCAAGCAGCATAAAAAAGCTTATTTGAAGTGAATAAGCTTTAAACTCCTCCAATAAACTAAACCAAGCAGCTCTAATTGAAGAATATCAAGAGGGAGAGAGAGAGAGAGAGAAAGTGAAGATTACAAAAGCATACATGTCAGATAACAGCAACCAATGACATAATTCTGCAGGAGAAACCATTTCCAGCTGTGGCAGAAGAGCATCAGCAACTGCACGTTTGAGAGGAAACAATAGATATCTCGAAGCAGCATCAAACATTTCTTCGGCCTGCATAACTGAAGTCTCAATATAATTGAAAAACACAACTAACACGTACTGCTAGGTTTGTAGGTGAAAAAAGCACACCTGATCAGGGCACATGTCCATCAAACCATCAGTATACCTGAAAATGAACAAAATATATTAATCATTACATTCATAAACACGCATTACTGCAGCAGGGACAGATAGATAAAAGACCGCGTACATATATTCAATCATTTTCTGAAACACCTCTGTGCTCAGGTCATGTTCTTCGAGACACGGCAGAGTACGATCATTTACATTGTCTCTCCCTTCAAGAAAATCCTTCATTCGTGATAACCTCGCCTTAAAATATTCGGACCTCGATGCCAAGACAATTTGATGGCATCGGAATACCTTCTTCTCAACCCTCACAAAAACATCAGCCAGATCATCCTCCCAATCACTACTATTCAGCGTTAAACCAACAAGAGATGACACATCATCAATACTGTCATTATTATTATTGTAATTATTCTCTAGGTTTTGTCTTTTGATGGAATAGGCGAGAGAGATTCGAAGGACTCGACTCAAAGCAGCAGGGAGACGATCCTCTTCGGGAAGTGAAAGTCCCTGCAAGATGAACCTCTTCTGGGAATTGTCTATATCTCTAAGGGCTTTGTAGTCGGCGTGTCTTTGATGATCTATTTCTTTCTCAACTAGGCTCTCTAGAGACTGGCATTTGCAAACACGGCAAATTCTAACAAGATCCTCCATGTCATCTATGGCAACCTCTAGCCTATCGGAATAAAAGAAGTGTACAAGGCTAAAAAAAGATGAATACGAAAGCTTTTCGCGCGAAAATCGCACTTCTTTTCTTTCTTTCCACTCGGTTTCGAATTTCTTCTTGAAGAACGGCGAACGGGCACTCAAGATAACTCTGTGAGCTTCAAGTGGCCTTCCTTGTACATAGAATACTATATCAGGAGGAGAATAGCTGGAATTGGATTCTCCATTTGATGCATTACCTAATTATTCCATGTTAAATCACCATGTAAGCATTTCCCAGTAAATACAAAACAATTTAAATTTGTGGGCTAGCAATAAAACACATTCGAAATAAAAATATAACAATTTCTTTTCACCTACTACCTGGCAAAAGAGGATTATTATGATTGTTGAGGTTGAATTGGGCTTGGAGATAGGCCCGATTGGCTGGGCAGGCGAAGAAAGTGTCTCTCAAGGCGGCCTGAAGAGGTTGGAGAGGAGGGGGTCGGGCCTCGAAGGCCTTGAGCAGTTTTCGAACCTTGAGATTGAGGGCGGCGTAGTGGCAGCGGTCGCCGTCGAAGGTGTGCTCGGAACAGATGGCGCCGCTCTCCAGGAGCATCCGAGCGGCGTCCAGATGGCCCGCGAGGCACGCGTAGTAGAGCGCTACCGAGTCCCATCGGTCACGCGCGTTAACGTTGACACCGCACTCTAATAAATAGCGCAGGCGCTCCACGTCCCCGGCGCGTGACGCCTCGAAAATGTCGCCGTATGGCACCTTCTTCAGTGGTAATGACGAGTGGAAGTCCTCCGCCTCCAGTTCTATCTCCTCCAGCTCTGACATGGCGGAGGGGGTGCTCTCGCTGACTCACTGTTGGACCAATTCGATGATCATCAAAGGGCCAAAGGCCCAATTTCTCAAAACTGACTACTTTGAGATGCCCTCCGGTTCGGGCAAACCGCACAAATCGGCGTCAACGATTTGAATAATCATTGATCACGGTTTGAATCGGAATCAAAATTGAAATCACTGTTAAGGCAGTTTGGTTCCGGTTCATGCTTTTTTCCAATCGAAAATCGACTGTTTAAATCGTCGGTTTGAAAAATTAAAAAAAAAAAATTGTCAGTTCAACTGGTCAAATCTATCCGTTGGGCGCGGTCAAAATCGCATTTGAAATCAACAGTCATGATCAAGTGATCGTTGATCATCAACAGTCCAGATGAATTGATCGTTGATCAAACTACCTTGAACCGAAACTGACCGGTATGGTCCAGAACCGGAGGGTTCTCCCGCATGTGTGTGTATATAAATCTTTATTTTCATGCTTAGATTCAATTCGTTAATAATTTATTTACATACTTATAAATATTCAAAAGAAGTCACACTGCTTATGAATTATTATTACGTTATTTTGTATATTAATGTTTAAATTAAATTCGTTAATAACATTACTTACATACTTTGAAAACATAAACGGATGTCATACTCTCAACTCGTGTCGCATTTTATCGATGTTTAATCAATATTTAACAATAACGGGGAAACCCGCATAAAATTGAGTTTGAAAAAATGTAAAATATACAACACTCGCGTGTTACATGTGAATATGTGATATAAAATATTAAATTTATAAGACACTGATAATTCTATAATATACAACACCCGCGTGTTACATGTGAATATGTGATATAAAATATTAAATTTATAAGACACTGATAATTCTATTGAAAAAATATCGTGCATCTAACTTGTAGTATATTTAATATTATTTAATTTTTTTTATGCGTAATATACTAATTTGTTCGTGCAAATATATAATATATATGTATCAATGCATTATATTTGAATTACATAAAAAGATTTAGAATATAAATGTAAAATATACAACAACCGCGTATTATATGTGATATAAAATATTAAATTTATAAGATACTGATAATTCTATTGAGAAAATGTCGTGCATCTAACTTGTAGCATACGTAATATTATTATTTTTTTTTTGCTTAAGATACTAATTTATTCGTGCAGATATATAATATATATGTATCAATGCATTATATTTGAATTAAATAAAAAGATTTAGAATATATTTAATATTTATTTTTCTAGGCATAATAATTTATTATTAGTATTAGTATTATTATTATGTTATCTTTTTTGTTTCACTTTGTTTTTGTTTTTTGTTTGGTGTAACAATAATTTTTCATATATATTTTTAATATTATTTTCAATTTATTATATTTAGGTTAGATAAAAAAAACTTTAATTAGAATTATAATAAAATTATTTCAACTTTATTTCCCTCATATATATTTGACAATGTGATTTGGTTTATTTCCCTTATGTAATAACTTTATATAACTCATATTTTTCTTATATAAATATTTAGAATTATAATAAAATTGTTTCAACTTTTATTGTAAATAAAAATTAATTCAACTTATATATGTTTTTTCTAATTAGATATAAATTTTTTATATTTTTATATAAGAAGAATAAAAGTAAGATATTGAATTGGACAAAATATGTTAAAAAAAGTATTGTAGTAGGTAAGATGTAATAAAAGAAAATTATTGAATTAGGCAAAATATAATATTAGGAAATATTAAAGTAGGTAAATATATACAAAGGAAAAATACTAAATTAGGTTAATATTAGGCTCGGATGACACCGGAGCACCAAATTTTTTTCCAAAGCTAACGAAGATGGGAAGCAGACATATAGGATAGGAGGATTTTGCATTAATATATAAGATATATATATATATTTGATTTTTGCACTCATAAAAATAACCTTCTTTCCCAACTCATTTCTGTCACACCAATCTATCATCTTCTATAATCTCTATATTCTACATTGTCCTTCTTTGCGAATTTAGTGATTTACTAAGTTTCTTTAATTATCAATCCTTCCTAAACTTAAAGTTTTAAGTTTAGTGTTATAATTCCAAATATATTTTCTTACTTTGTAATTATAATCCTAGTTTAGCCTACTACTCTTTCTTATTTTTTTGTATTAATCTATATAAAAAAATGGCAAGCCGTGTAGGTTCTTCTCGTTCTCATTGAGCCAATAAGGGGAAGAGTATAACACTCGATGATGATGTCAATGTCCATGCCTTCGGCTTATCACAAAGCAACACTCTTTCGATCGGTGACTACAATCTCAACCCCATCGACATTGACAAAAATTGGAGTGTTACCGACATTGATTGAACTCATCGAGTCGCCGCCGCCTTTGCCGGTGAAGAAATGTTTATGCCCGATCAAGAGGAGGTGGAGCACGATGATTTGCCTCCAGGCCATCCTTCCCGAGAACCTCGTTCTTGGGCAACAACGGAGTTAAAATCCGACATTTTCAAAAAATGGAGATCTCGGCACCCGCAAAACGAGCCACCTTCGGAAGATGGCAAAAAATGAAAAAAGAGATACCGTGTCACTTGCAACTATTGTACATCATCTATCAATTCCATGAAGGAGGAGGACATGGGAATATGCGTAACCATCTCAACAATAAACACGTCGATATCGATAAAACTCAAACTCAACTACAAGGAGGATAGGTAAGTACGAACTACTCTTTTTTACTTACAAATTCCGACGCCACTCATTGAAAGGAATTGACAAAATTTATTTCTTCTAGATCCCTTCCTTTTAACTTTGCCAATGATGATTTATGTGAAAAGTTCACCCAACTTTCTTTTAATCTCTCGACTACGAGAGTCCCATGCTATACTCTTACTCGTGATATCAAAAAAGTTGTTGGTGAATATAAGTTAAACTTGTGTAATAAATTTGCTAGTTTACCAAATAAAGTTTTAATTTGCTCGAATATTTGGAGTGATAATTGGGAACGAAACCCTTACATGGGTGTTACATGTCATTGGGTTGATAAGTCATGAACTTTACAAAAATGTTTGCTTGCATTTAGAGATTTTAAACCTCCTCATAATGCACATAATATTTGTCAAGAGTATGGTTTAGTTGAAAATTTTTCTATTTCATTTGATAATGCAACCCCTAATACGACGAGTGTTAATGAATTTATTAGTATTTGTAAATCATCAATTGGTGGCTTGTTTTTTCATATTAGATGCATATGTCAGATTTTGAATTTGTGTGCTTAAGATGGTTTGAATGCTTTGAAAAATGAGCTTTCTCCTATTAAGCGTTTGTCATGTGTATTCATACAAATAAATCTTTGCAACAAAAATGGGTGAGATTTTGTAAAGAAAACGGGTTTGAAGGATAAAAAGTCTCAACCGGTCTACTCGTTGGAACTCTACATATAAATTCTTGAAAAATACATATTCGTATAGAGAGTTGTTGTGTTCGTTTTTTAGCCAATAAGAAACTGGAATTATGTTATATACAAACCAATGGACTACTGTAATTATTTGGAAAAACCTTTTAAAGGTGTTTAATGATACTTCTAATTTATTTTCCAGTATTTATTATTCTACTTCTCACCTTGTTGATGAATATTGTGTTAAAGTTGCATTCATCTTTAGGGAATGCATGAAAAATGAATGATTGGAAGAATGTGTTATTTTTATGAAATGAAAATGGTTGAAGTATTTTTATTACATTCCAAATATATTTTTAGTTGCTACATTATTAGATCATAATAATAGAGAAAGTGGTTTAGAACTTTATCTTAACAGTTATTATGATACTTTATTGCCTTTTGAAGAGTTTGAATATCCTTCCGTTGAAAATATTATTCAAAATGTGAAAAAGTTTTTATTTGATATATTTAAAGTATATAGTATAAATTTTGATGGTCCTCTTCCTATGAGTACTTCTGGGCGACAAACTTCTACTAGAAGTGGTAATCCTAGTTGAAGTGGTGACGACGACGATGAAATTGAGTGATTTCAGGATTTTTTGAAAAAAAAAAAATCATGAATGGGGCATTCGGGTTACTCATTTGGTTCTAACCCTTATCGAGAACTTGAAACTTATGTAACAACGGCTTTTGAGTATGGAACATTGGGGGGAAATGAAGCCGAAAGTGAGCTTGATATTTTGAATTGGTGGGAATCGAGGAAATAAATTTATCCCGTTGTTAACATCATTGCGAGGGAGATATTGGACGTTTCGTATCAACCGTTTCAGTCAGAAAAGCATTCAGTGAAGGGGGTACATGCTGGACCAACAGAGACCCAATATTAGACCTCACAATCTCGAGTATCAAATGTTGTTGCATGATTGGGTCAACACCGATCGACGCAAACAAAAAAAATATTTTTAGTGAAGATAAAGAGAGCGAGACGTATTCTGATATGGGATCTAGCAACGTGTCGGCAAATGGATGAGGATGACACCCCCCGCACCACCGCTTATGATTCCTAAGGTAAGTGAGAGGTACGTGGACTTTGATTTCGAAGGTAAGGGATACGTAAGCCAAACTATCTTTAATTGTTTGAAATTAAAATTTCAAATTTTAAATTCAAATATATGAAAATATTTCAAGTCCAACTTCTTTTTTTTTTTTTTTGAATTTATTAAAAACGTTATTTCTATTTTTTCACTTAACTTCAAAATTCTTCTAATATATTTTTTTATTATTTTAACTTTAAATATTTTAAATGGTTCAATTTTAATTTCTTTTTAATAAATTCAAAATTTCAAAGTGTTAGTTTTATTTTCTCATTTAACCTCATACATTTTAAAAAAGTTATAATAAGTAAAGATAAAAAACTTTAACTTCAAAAATTTCAAATATTTTAATTAAAATATCTTATTTTAACTTCAAATATTTTAAATAGTTCACTTTTAATTTTTTTTTTAATAAATTCAAAATTTCAAAGTGTTAGTTCTATTTTCTCATTTAACCTCATACATTTTAAAAAATTATAGTAATAAAAAATAAAAAATCTTAACTTCAAAAATTTCAAATATTCTAATTAAAATCTCTTATTATAACTTAAAATATTTTAAATAGTTCAAGTTTAATTCATTTTTAATTTTTTTTGAATTAATTCAAAGTGTTATTTATTTCTATTTTATCACTTACTTAACTATATTTTTTCAATAAAATTAAAAATAAATATGCATTGGGAAAAAACCAAAAAATATGAATTTTAAAAGTTTGAAAATTCAAGAAAAATAAAATAATAAGAAATCGGCTAAACCGAACCATGAACCGACGGTTCACAAACTGTCGGTTTCACGATTCAGTTGCGGTTCAAGGTTTCTGTCAAAATCGAACTGCCGGTTCGAGCCGTGAACCGGTGGTTTGAACCATTTGGGCATGTCTATGTGTAAGGTGTAATAATAATAGTATATGAGATTTTACGGTGCCGTGATTATATAGTTTTTCATTTAATTATAACTATTAAGTTATTTTAGGAGATTTAATTATAACTATTAAATTATTTTAGGAGATAAGTATTGTGATAGATCAATGGAGGTAAATGCTGGGGTTTGGGGGTATGGTGCTTTCACGAACCGTAGTCATTTCCAATAATATAGTACACAATTTAAGAATGTAATGTATGTGGGGGTTGGGGGTATGGTGCTTTCACGAACTATAGTCATTTCCAATAATATAGTACCAAATTTAAGAATTTAATGTGTGTGGTTCATTTTTCTATTATTCATGTTTTTAAAAAAATAAGAATTAAATAGAGTTCACTTTTTATTATTTAAAATTTAAAAATATAATATGACTAATTTGAAAGAGTGTTAGTATTTTAACTTAAAATGATGATCAAGACAAGGCAAAGTTCAGTTCGACACGTCTTATTCAACATCACTATTGGGATCCACTTTTCAAGAAGTGGAATCGGTTTGAAATCTCCAAATGGAACTCTTGTTTAACTAAATAAACGAACTCTAATCGAATTCGATCACGAATTTTTATCCAAAGACTATGTTCGTATACACACCTACCTATAAATATCTATTGTAAATGTTTGTTGTGTTTTTTTTAATAAAATAATAATCTCTATAAAAAAAAACTTATTTTTTTTTCATATTTTATTATTTCACTTTACTTTGTGCTCCAAAAGGCAAGAGGTATTAAACACACACACACACACACACAAAAAAGTGTTATGATTTTTATGTACAATTTTGATTTTGATCATATGTCTTATAATATTACGCTTATCAATA